>PJEM01016769.1:0-24555 GCA_004023845.1 Helogale parvula | reverse complement strand
TCCCTTGCCTTTGAGGATGTGTCGAGTAGGAGATTGCTGCGGTGGAGGTCTAGGAGGTTTTTCCCTACTTTCTCCTCGAGGGTTTTGATGGTTTCCTGTCTCACATTCAAGTCCTTCAGCCATTTTGATTTTATTTTTGTGTATGGTGTTAGAGAGTGGTCTAATTTCATTCTTCTACATGTTGCTGTCCAGTTTTCCCTACTTCCCTCTTATGACTGCCTTTGCTGTATCCCAGAAGTTTAATACCATCATGTTTTCATTTGTTCCCATGTATTTTTTTTCTTTAATTTCCTGATGGACTCACTTATTTTTTAGCTGGATGTTCTTTAATCTCCATGAATTTGTGGTTTTTCCGAATATTTTCCTGTGTTTGACTTCACGTTTCATAGCATTGTGGTCATAAAATATGCATGATATGATTTCAATCATTTTGCAATTGTTGAGGCTTGATTTGTGACCTAGTGGAGATCTATTCAGGAGATCGGTCCATGTGCACTTGAAAATAATATATATTCTGTTGCTCTAAGATAAAATGTTCTGAACACATTCTTAAGTCCATTTATTCCAGTGTGTCATTCAAAGCCATTGATTCCTTATTGATTTTCTGCTTATATAATCTGTCTATTGATGTTAATGGGGTGTTAAGTCCTCTACTATTATTGTATTGATGTAAATGGGTTCCTTATGTTTGTTATTATTTTATGTATTTGGTTTGTTCGAAGTTGGAGACATAAATACTTACAATTGTTAAATCTTCTTTTTGGAAGGGCCCTTTTATTATTATATATAGTACCTTCTTCATCTCTTGTTACAGTCTTTGTTTTGAACACCAGTTTGCTGTTATAAGTTTTGTTACTCCAACTTTTTTTGAAGGCCATTTTCATGGTAAATATTTCTCACTTTCAATATACAGGTGTCTTTACATCTAAAATTAGTCTCTTTCAGGTAGTATATAGATAGACCTTTCATTTTTTTTTTATCGATTCTGATACCCTGTATCTTGTTATTGGAGCATTTAGTCCATTTACATTCAGAGTAATTATTGATAGATGAATTTAGTACCATTTTATTGTTTGTTTTGTCATTGTTTCTGGATTATTTCTGTTTTGCTCTAGTCCTTTTCATACTCACCAAATCCCCTTTAATATTACTTGTAGGCCTGATTTAGTGGTCATATTCTCCTTTAGTTTTTGTTTTTCTGACAAACTCTTTCTTTCTATTCTCAAGGATCGTCTTTCTGGGCAGTGTATGCTTGGCTGTAGATTTTTTCCCATTCAGTACTTCGAAAATATCAGGCCTCACCCTTCTGACCTGAATCTCAGTTTCTTAATTTATTATGCACAGATCTATGATAAAATGCTATTATTCTGAGAGTCAAATGAAATGTTAGGCCTTAATATATTTTGAAATATAAAGTACTGCTTTTATTATACTTAAATAAATCTTTTAATACAAATGATTTTTATATACAATGCAGAAATCATTTTTTTATTTTTCCATTTGTCATGCAAAATAGCTTTGTGAAGTCTATACTATTTGAATATTTCAACTATAATTAAAATTGATACTACAGAATATCAATGGTGAAGTAGACATTGGAGATAATCTAGTCCATCTCACATCACTGTATAGAGGGGATGCTTGAGACCAAGAGGGAAAAGAGGTTTGTCTTATGTTACACAATTATTGGTAGTAAAACCAAGATTGGAACTCTCTGGTCCCCTTTCTCATCTAGTGCCTTTCCTACTCAACCACAGTGCCTCATTACAATGGCCCTTTGGATTTTATTATAAAATTACTGTTCATCCCAAACTTACCTTTCATTACCCTGGCTCCTCCATGAAGATAACTTAGTTTACATGAAGAGAATCACCTAGGAAGCAGTTCTTCCATACATGTTTACCTTCATGCTATTATGTTGTCAACTACTCCATAGCTCCTAAGGCAATAGGTAATAAATTCAGAAAATGTGACTCACTGAGGAGGCATGCACCCTTTCTCAGGGATATGGGATATCCAGGCCTTGGTCTTGCTGGAAGAAACAAAAAATAAAATAAGTTACCAACTAGCACAGTGGTAAGTGTTTCCTTAGTGTTCATTTGAATCCTTTTATTCTCACATTGGGATAAAAAAATTTAATTTTCTACAAAGTACATTCACAGTTATTATCTCAAGTTGGTCACACAACAACCATATGAGATAAGAATTATTATTCCCATATTATAGATGAGAAAACTGAGGCTCAGACTGATGAATGGAAAAAGATGTGATATATGTGATATATATGTATATATATATGCATATATATATATATATATATCTCAATCCTAAAAATAATAAAATCTTGCCATTTGCAAAAACATGAATGGAGCTAGACAGTATAATGCTAAGCAAAAATAAGTCAGAGAAAGAAAAATTCCATACACTTTCACTTATATGTGGAATTAAAAAAAAACATAATCAAAGAGGGAGAAAGAGAGTGTGAGACCAAGAAACAGACCCTTGCCTATACAGGACAAAATTATGGTTACCAGAGGGGAGATGGAGGTGGATAGGTGAAATAGGTGATGGGAATTAAAGAGTACATTTATCATGATGAGCACTGAATAATGTATAGAATTGTTGAATCACTATATTGTACACCTGAAACTAATGTAACACTGTATGTTAACTATACTGGAAGTAAAATTAAAAACTCAATACATAGAAAACTGAGGATCAGGAAAGTAAATGAATTATCCAAATTTTCATTGTAAATAAGAAGCAGAGATAAAATTTCAGTTCAGGTTCTTGATTACAAATTAAAAGATCTTGCCATTATACAACAGTTGCCAATAATTTTGGCATACTTAGTGAATTATAAAAAAAAACATTATTAAAGATGTAATTGGGGTGCCTGAGTGACTCAGTTGATTAAGTGTCTGACTCTTGATTTTGGCTCAGGTTTCTCAAAGTTTGTGGGATTGAGCCTAACGTGTGGCTCCGGACTAAGATTGTGGAGCCTGCTTGGGATTCCCCCTCTCCTTCTCTCTCTGCCCCTCCCCAGCTTGCACATACACTCTTTCTCAAGATAAATACATGAACTTTAAAAATAATGTAATTAAAAGTTTAAACCTCATGTGGAAGAAGTTTAAATGATATAAGTTAATAAAAATAAATGTTTCCACTTTTCTTTGAAACCACCTGAACATTTTGAAATTATAAAAATAAAAGAGTACTAAATTCTATAGATAATCATGTCCAAAAATATGTGACATGAGTCTAAGATCAGTTGGAATAAATTGATTAATTTTATTAATTTTAATTTTCTACTTTAGGTAAATAAATTAAACATATTTTACAAAAGGCCTACACTTACCAAGGATATACTTGCTTTATAAAATTTGGCTTCTGTTTTTGTATTATCTGAAAAAAAATGCAGAAGCAAAAAGGAAAAAATGTCGGAACCACAGCTATTTCATTTCTGAGAATGGTTGTTCCTTTCTCTAGCACCGGTTCTTCTTCAGTCTCATATATTGGAATGTTGAAGAATTTTCTAAATATACTATATGAGAAACATTCTTCAGGAAATTAAGTGAAGTAGATGTTTTTTATAGGAAAAGCATGAAATTATATAGTTATGGTTTTCTCTTAGATATTTAGTCCTCTCTAAATACAGTATTAGAAGTCAGATAGATATGGATCTAAAACACAACATGAACTTAAACAGCTGCATGGCTTTGAACAAGTCATGTAAGCTGTTCAAGACTGTTTTCTATTTGTAAAATGAAGATGATAATAGTATGTGCATCATAGGTCATTGTGAGGATTAAATGGGATAACCCATGTTTTGGTACGTAATTAATAAGTCTCAATTAACGATAGTTATTTTTTCTTATGCCTTCCTAGCCTTACTTCCTGTTAAGAAACCTAAATTTTTTCAAACTAAGAAGATAATCTCATTAGCTTTGTTCTTCAGATTTTCACTACCACTTCAATAGCTCAGCTTTTTTGAAAGAAAACTTAACTTTCTTATAAAAGTAGCCTCAGCTTTTCATATACAGATCATGACACTTCTTACATTGTTCTACCCTTTCTAACACACACACACACACACACACACACACACACACACCTACAGCCCTCAACAACAATAACTACCAAAGTGCCTACCTCCTAATATCTTAGACATTTCCAATATCTTTCACATAGCCTTAACAAGCTCAATTCTTTGGAGGTCTGTAGTCCACATCTGTTTTTCTTATTTGTGTCACTTATCCATCACATCATGGCTTTTATCCTCTGTTGCTGAGGCAAAATTGTCAAAAGAATCCAAAGCCATGGAATGGAAGATTCCAACAGAATTGCATAAGCAGAAGGTAAATCTATGCTAATAATTCAATAAATCATTCTTTGAAATCCATTTTACCCATTTAAAGTTCAGGACTACAGGCAGGTGAGCAAAAGATTTGGATCTCAAAAGCTGATAGTTCTTTTCAATAATTGTGGTAATCTCAGGTATAGTATTTTTTTTAGTCTTTTGTATATGAGTCTATACATATATATATACACATATACATATATAATAAATATATTGACTCAGAATTTTTTATAGGCTTGGGAGAACTTATTTTGTTACTATGGATAAGACTATAATCTAAAGAACTGTAGCCAAATTATGTGTTTGCACGTGAATACATGCACATACACACATTTAAAAAAGAAAAACAGAAATGAACAGTGAATTTAAGGAGAACTACTTGATCTAGACTTTTCATTAAGTAGCAGAATGTTTCCAGATAGATTGCATGTGCAATTTACAGTTTATGTACGACTATTCCCTCTTGTTGATTTATGCAAAACAAAGTAAGTTCATACATTTGAAATGACCACAATTTAGAACAAACATTAATTTCCTAAAGACTTAAAATATATGTTTTCACTGAGATTTTTCTTTTAGTTCACTTGCAGTCATATTAACTAAACAGGCAGACATGTGGTTTACAAAGTTGACAGAAACAAGAAAAAAACACTTGGATAAAACTAGCCTTGAATATTGTACTCATTCCCTTCTACCACACCTCAGAATAAATGAATTAATCATCTATTTGAAATCGCTTAAATGCTAAATTATTATACTAACAACCAATTATTTTATAACTAGAAGTTAGAGCATTAATCCATGGTCCAGGAGCAAAGTATGGCCTAACAAAGTTTTGTAGAGATCCTTATCATTATCCCCCACTTAACTAGCTTTAAGTATTTTTTCATTCCCTGAATATTATTTTTAGTAGTGTGGTGACTACACTTTCAAACTTTAAATCTGATCATAATATATGATAAATAAGGTTTTTGTGTACTTCTAGGTGCCAGATGCGATCTAAAAGATGTAACCAGGATTTTGAAAAGAACTGGAACTTATGGGACACTGATGGCTTGAGAGGATAATAGGAGATAATCCTTGAAATTAAGAATGTCTTGGAAAATTTGGTTACTATGTGAATAAGGTGTCTGAGTCAATGATACTGAATAGGTGAAAAAATTAGTTAAAAGTCACAATCACAGGAAATATGTCCCTCACTTGCCTCTGAACGCCTGCTTGACCACTGGCACGCCCTGCCATTGCCCCACAGAAATGTACTTATTGTCTGGTGTCCTTTTTGAAATTAAGCCAGTGTATATGGCACTGGCTCCTCATCTTACTTGGAATTATGCCAAAGAAGTAAAATTTGGTGTAGATGTCCAAGATTTACTGCTTCAAGGTATAGAAGCTTCAGCCAATGTCATAGCTATTACTGTGGGGCCAAATGGAAAAACAATGACTATTGAACAGAATTGGGGAAGACCTAAAGTAACAAATGATGGCGTGACTGTTGCAAATTTCATTGGCTTAAGAGGTAAATCTGAGGGGGGGCTGGGTGGTTCAGCTGGTTAAGCATCCAACTTTGGCTCAGGTCATGATCTCACAGTATGTGGGTTCGAGCCCCACATCGGGCTCTGTGCTGACAGCTCAGAGCCAGGAGCCTGCTTCAGATTTTGTATCTCCCTCTCTCTCTGCAACTCCCTTGTTCCTCTCTGTCTCTGTCTCTCAAAAAAGTAAAGACATAAATAAAGAGAGATAAATCTGAAAACATTGGCATTAAACTTGTTCAAGATGTTGCCAGTAACACAAATGAAGAGGCTCAGGGTGGCACCACTAACTGCTACTGTACTGGCATTCTATTGCCAAGGAAGGCTTTGAGAAGATTAACAAAGGTGCTAATCCTGTGGAAATCAAGAGAAGTGTGATGTTAGCTGTGATACTATAGTTGCTGAACTTAAGAAGCAGTCTAAACCTGTAACAACCCCTGAAGAAATTGCTCAGATTATTACAATTTCTGCAAATGGAAACCAACAAGTGTGCAACATCATTTCTAATGTAATGAAAAATGATTGGAAGAAAGTAACAGTAAGGAATGGAAAAAACACTAGATAATGAATTAGACTATTGAAGGCATAAAGTTTGACTAAGGTTATATTTCTGCATACTTTATTAATATATCAAAAGGTCAGAAATGTGAATTCCAAGATTCTTATATTTTACTGAGTGAAAAGAAAATTTCCAGGACCCAGTGCATGGTACCTGCTCTTGAAATTGCAGAGGCTCACCATAAACCCTTGGTCATAATTGCTGAAGATGTTGATGGAGAAGCTCTGAGTACACTCATCTTGAATAGGCTAAAAGTTGGTCTTCAGGTTGTAGCAGTCAAAGCTCTAGGTTTTGGTGATGATAGAAAGAATCCGATGGCTACTGTTACTTATGCAGTGTTTGGAGAAGAAGTATTGACACTAAATCTTGAAAATATTCAGCCTCATGACTTAAGAAATGTGGGAAGCTCATTGTGATGAAAGATGATGCCATGCTTTTGAAAGGACAATGTGACAATCCTCAAATTGAAAAAGGTATTCAAGAAATCAAGAAGAACAAACTGAGGACAGATGGAGATGGGGGAGAGGTGAAGGGGGGTGTGATGGGCATAGAGGAGGGCACTTGGTGAGGTGAGCACTGAGTGTTATACGGAAAACAACTTGACAATAAACTATAAAATAAATAAATAAATAATCACAAAAAATCATCACACTAGTGAACATGAAAAGGAAAACCTGAATGAATGCCTGGCAAAACTTTCAGATAGAGTAACTGAGCTGAAGGTTGGTAGGACAAATAATGTTAAAGTGAAAGAAAAGAAAGAGTTACAGATGCTCTCAGTGCTACATGAGCTTCTGTTAAAAGCATTGTTCTGGGAGGGGGCCATGCTCTGTTTCATGAATTCCAACCTTGGATTAAATAACAGCTCCTGAAGATTAAACAGCTGATATCGAAATTATTAAAAGGAAATCCAAAATTCCTGCAATGACCATTGCCACGAATGCGGATGGTGAAGGATCACTAATAATTGAGAAAATTATGCAAGAAGTTCAGTATGATGCTATGCTTGGAGACTTTTTTTTTTTAATATGGTGGAAAAGGAATTAAGCATCCAACTAAGATTGTAAGAACTTCTTTATTGGATGCTGCTGGATGACCTCTCTGTTAACTACAGCCAAAGGTGTAGTCACTGAAATTCATAAAGAAGACATTTACCCTAGAATGGGTAGAATGGGTGGAATGGAAGGTGGTATGTTCCAATTCCTGTAATAGTGTTTTATTAATAAACTGTGAGAGGCAGTTCAAGGCAGTGGCCCTCACCAAAAACTTCAGAGAAGTCAATTGAAAGAAATGACTGAAGAAAAGTCTGGCTTATGTTTAAGAAAGTCACTATAACCAACAGTTACTGGTTTTATTTAACAACATATAATGATTTACTGTTGTCATTGTTAGTGCCTACAGATAATTTATGTTGTATTTTTAAATAAAAAGACATTTTTCCATTCTTGATAACTGAGTGCAATGCAACAAATGCATTGCTTTCAACTTAAATCACTGAAGAATTTTTAGTACTATTTTGTTAAAATTAAGATTTTAGTGATTGCCATCACAGATGAAAAGTTAAAAAGCAAACTTTTTGTGGGAAGTAAGCATAATTATGTACAAAGTAGAAAAATATCCAATTATGCGACAATCTGTGTTAATGAAAATTTGTTTAAAGTTTTAAAAAAATGTCGAGAGGTGTAACTGGCAATATGTAACCTGAAATCATTAAAAATATATTCCAGAGTTCATTTAGACATATATTAATTTCAAGAACATGGCATGTGGCTTTATGCAAAGAAACCCATGACTCTAAGATCTGAAACATGTTCAAGAATGAAATGCTGCTCTGCAACTGATAACCATGATATGCCATCAAGATCTTAAGGTTACTTACTGCTCAACCTGGCATCACCAATTTGTGAAGAAATATACTCCCACTGGCATGTAAGTTGTCCATACCAGCAAATATGGTGTTAGTTGTAGTCTCTTGTCACAGGTACCATGATGAAAAGGTAAGCCTTGTTTATCCACATATGTTCCTGAAAGATTTCCTTCTAATTCTACAGTTTTAAAGATGAATTAGAACTACATTTGTGGGCTGCTGAAAATATCTCACATTCTGCCTCTGGAGTCTAAAAGGCATTAACAAGACTGTTCTCAGTAGCTTTCATTCTGCTATACTCAACTTCTTAAGGACAAGGTGAGACTTATTCATACCTAAGTCCTCTGTGCTATGTTTCACTTATAGTATATGTTCAAAAAATAGCTGATAAATACCTTATAAGATCCTCCAGGAAGAAAGCACTTTCCTGACCTTTCAAATTTTTATTTTTGTCTTCATTACTGAATGCAGCAAATTTGATTATTATCTTATAGGCAAGCAGGATAGGAGGCAATTTTTTGAAGCAGCAGATAAAATTATTCACACAATGATGCAAATGTGGATATATGTCTTGAAAGAATGTTACTCACCTACTTTCTTCTGTCCCCAGGATGAAGGAGATAGGTGGTAATTATCTCTCTTTCAAGTGCCACTTATTAAACTATGGTCCTTAAAAGAAGCAGCAGTATCTCACAACGTGGCTGTTTAGACTGCTACTTCCTTGTAAAGAAGTAAGAAGAGCACAATTGGTACTATTAACAATATGTCTCCCTCAGAGTAAAATCTTGCTAGAATACAGAAAAGAGTGAAGAAGGTTAAGAAATCTGTCAGTATTTGCTAGCTTTCCAAAAATTCTAAGCTCTACAATGGTCTGGACAAAAGAAATAGAGAGAAAGAAAGAGAGAGAAGCAAATTGAAATAAACATGAGCTTGCAATGAAAAAGAACAAATACCTCCACAACAGGAACCTAAGAATTTTCTAAATTTCATGATCAAGCTAAAGGATACTTATCACAATACATGACCAACACAAGGAAGAAAGAAGACTCTATTAGAAAAAGAAGCCAATCATCAGATGATGGACATTTAGGGATCAAGAAGATGTGGTATATATATATATACAATAGAGTATTACATGGACATGAGAAAGAATGAAATATGGGCCTTTGTAGTAAAGTGGATGGACCTCAAGGGTGTCATGCTAAGCGAAATAAGTCAGGCGGAGAAGGACAGATACTATATATTTGCACCCATAGGTCTAACAGGAGAAACCTAATGGAGGACCATGGGGAGGCGGAGGGGGAAAAAGAACTGGGGAGAGAGAGGGACGCAAAACCTGAGAGACTATTGAATACTGAAAATGAACGAGGGTTGAAGGGGGAGTGAGAGGGGGAAGGGAGGTGGTGGTCATGAAGGAGGGCACTTGTGGGGAAGAGCATTGGGTGTTACATGGAAACCAATTTGACAATAAACCATTAATTAAAAAAAAGAAAAGAAAAAGAAGCCAAGCCAAATAACTTGTCTTCTATTTCTACCAGTTGAAAAGAAGAATCATCTCCTTTTGTACAACTGTTAAATTAGAAACATTTGTTCCCCTAATTGGAAAAAAAAAACTTTCTTTTGCTCTAGTATGTATGTATGTTCTAGAGCAAGAGAAAGGAGTATGTATAGTATGTACATAGTATGTATAGTACATAGTAGTATGTATAGTATTTACGGTTTCTCTCTTAGATAGATGAAAGATAGAAAGATAGATAGATAGATAGATAGATAGATAATCTATATTTATATCTAATTTTATACCAAGGAAGATATCACTGTAATACACAGTTCATAAGTGCTAAGTCATCAAATATATGTTAAGCCAATAAGAACCAAACAGATAAAATTGAGACTATTAAGTAGTGGAATGATATGTACTAGTCCAACGATTGACTTACTTCCATATATTTTCTTTGAGGAAGTAAGCTTTTTATGGTTTTGTTTTGTTTTCTTACACAAACATTGCTTTAAGAAAGTCACTGAACAAAACAGAGAGAATAAATCGGCACAATTTGGAAGCCAAACTTTCACGTGTAAGTAATAATTATGTTTTCTTATAATAAAAATATGTTCCAATCAAAGGACATTGAATTTGGCAAAGTAAAAGTAACAGATGGATCAGATATTTTAGTGTCCCAAATCTCTTATTGCAGTCCAGAAGCAAAGCAATAATAGGATTCAGACTGAGTACAAATATTGTTGTGCTAAAATGTAAACAGTCATAATGATAGTCTTACCAGCTTTTAGTCAACATAAATCAAATTTCCAAGAAGGTCAAAATTTATCAATTATTACTAAAGACTTAAAGCAGCTCTCAAACTATAGTCTTTAATCTGAGAAAACATTAGAAGAAAAAAATAAAATTTCAGAAAAAATATTTTCATAAATTCAATTAAAAAGAAAAGAAGGTGTTAATTGAAATAAGTCAGACAGAGAAATATATTTTTACTTATATGTGGATTCTAAAAACCAAAACCAACCCACCATCAAAACAATCAGAAATGCAGCAAACCAACTGGTGGTTGCCAGAAGGGATGGGATTGAGGGGGATAAGGAAAATAGGTGGAGGGGATTAAGAGGCACAAGCTTCCAGTAATAAAATAAATAAATCGCAGGGATAAAAAGTACAGAATATTAAGGAAAGGTATTAAGCAGGTTATGTTTTAGCTTATGGGAAAGTAATAAATTGTATCATTTATATTGAATGTATCATAGAAGTTGGGGTTTTGATTTTTTACTTTGCTTTTCTGTTTGGAGTGTCATTGTAACTACTGTATTGTAAATGATGGAAAATAAATGCATATGTTAAAAAAATTAAAAAATAAAAAAAGTACAGAATAAGGAATATAGGCAATAGTATTATAATAATGTTGAATGGTGATAAATGGTAAATACAGTTATTGTGGTGAGCATAGCTTAATTTACAGAATTGTCAAATCAATATGTTTTACATCCGAAACTAGAATATCATTGTCAACAATACTTCAATTAAAAAAATGACATATAAATTAGTTTACCAAAATGTTACATACATTTACCTCAATTGAGTTTTAAAACCAGCATATTAAATAAACAAGGTAAATATTATTTCTTTCATTACCTAAATGAGAAGATTGAGGCTATGAAATGTTAAGTGACTTATTCTGTGTCATAAAACTCCAAACTGGTGAGCTTGAACTGGGATATAGGTCCTCTGACCCCAGTACATTTTTCTTTTTTTTTTTTTTTAATAGTTTATTGTCAAATTAGTTTCCATATAACACCCAGTGCTTCTCCCCTCAAGTACATTTTTCTTTATGCCTTCCAGGTACTGATGAGTAGTATTCCACTGTATGGATATTTTACAGTTTCTTTATTCATTCACTTGTTTATTAACCTTTGGGTTATTTGAGGTTTTACAAATAAAGTTGCTATGAATTTTTGTAATACAAATGTTTATACGAACATATGCTTTCTTTTCTTTTGGTTAAAAACTAAGAGTAGAATGACTGGCTCATATAGTAGTTTTATGTTTAACTTTTTAAGAAACTGTCAATTTTTTTCCAGTGTGATTGTATCAATTTATGTTCTCACCATGAGTGTATGTATGAGTCTAGTTTCTTTACATTCTTGCTAACATAGAGTTTTTGTTGTACTCCATGTTTTAAATTTTAGTCATTCTAATAATACCATGCCATTGTGGTGTTAACTGAATTTATCTAATGATTTGAGCATATTTTTATACTTATTTGCATTCATTATCTTTTTATTTTCTTCAAATATTTTATTTAAATTCAAGTTAGTTAATATATGGTATAGTATTGGCTTTAGGAATAAAATTTAGGGATTCATCAATTACGCTTAACAACCAGTACTCATCGCAAGTGCCCTCCTTAATGCCCATCACCCATTTAGTCCATCCCTCCACCAGCTCCCCTCCAGCAACCCTCAGTTTGTTCTCTGTGTTTAAGAGTTTTCTATGGTTTGCCTCCTCTGTTTTTATCTTATTTTATTTTTCCTTCCCTTCGCCTATGTTCATCTGTTCTCTCTCTCTCCTTCTTTCCTTCCTTCCTTCCCTCTTTCCTTCCTTCCTTCCTCCCTCCCTCCCTTCCTTCCTTCCTTCCTTCCTTCCTTTGAGAGAGTGCACCAGCAAGTGAATGTTGGAGTGGGGAGAGAGAGAGAGAAATAGAGAGAGACAGAGAGAATATCCAAAGCAGTCTTCATGCTCAGCGCGGAGCCCAATGTGGGTCTCAATCCCATGACTTTGGGACCAAAACATGAGCCAAAATCAAGAGTTGGGTGCGCAGCTGACTGAGCCATCCAGTGCCCCTTATCTGCATTGTTTCTTAAATTCTACATATGAGTGAAATCATATGGTATTTGTTTTTATCTGACTTACATTTTTCACATAGCATAATACATAATACATAGCGTCATCCAAGTCATTGCAAATAGCAAGATTTCATTCTTTGGGTGGCTGAGTAATATATATATATATATATATATATATATATATATATATATATATATGACATCAGCCTTATCCATTCATCAATTGATCAACATTTAAGCTGTTTTCGTAATTTGGCTATTGTTGATCGTAAAAGCCAGTTTTTTTTTAAATGGTGTTAAGAAAACTGGACAGCTCTATGCAAGAGAATAAATTTGGGAAATTTTCTTACACCAAACATAAAAATAAACTCAAAATGGATTAAAGACCTAAATGTGAAACATGAAACCATAAATTTCCTAGAAGGAAACATAGTAAGGAATCTCTTTGACATCAGTCATGCAAACCCTTTTTCTAAATATGTCCCCTCAGGCAAGGGATACGACAGCAAAATTAAATTATTGGGACTACATCAAAACAAACTCAGTGAAAAGAACCACCAACCAAGGTAAACGTCAATCTATTGAATGGGAGGGGATCCCTGCAAATAATGTATCTGATAAGAAGTTAATGTCCAAAATATATGAAGGATTTTGGCAAATCAACTGTAAACACATCAAGTACCTTAATGCCCTCACCCATTTAGTCCATCCCTCCACCAGCTTCCCTCCAGCAGCCCTCAGTTTGTTGGGCAGAGAACATGAATAGACATTTTTTTCATTGAAGACATACAGGTAGCCAACAGACACATTTAAAGATGCTCAACGTTATTAATAATCAGTGAAACTTAATGGGGGACCATGAGGAGGGGAAGGGGGAAAGAGAGTTGGGGAGAGAGAGGGATGCAAAACCTGAGAGACTATTGAATACTGAAAACAAACCAAGGGTTGAAGGGGGAGGAGGAGGAGGGAAAGAGGTGGTGGTAATGGAGGGGGGCACTTGTGGGGAAGAGCACTGGGTGTTATATAGAAACCAATGTGACAATAAACTATTAAAATTTTTTAAAAAATAATCAGGGAAATGCAAATCAAAACAGTAATGAGATATCATCTCCCACCTGTCAGAAAAGCTAAAATCAAAGCCAAAAAAATCAATCTTGGTGAAGATGTGGATGAAAAAAGAACTCTTGTGCATTATTTGTAGGAATACAAATAGGTGCGGCCACTGTGGATAAAAATACGGTGGTTCCTCAAAATATTAAAAATAGAATTACCACATGATCCAGTAATTCTACTACTGGGTATTTATGGAAAGAAAATGAAAACGTTATTTCAAAAAGATATATGCACATCTACGTTTAGTGCAGTATACTTTACAATAACAAAGGTATGTAAGGAACCTACCCATTCATCAATACATGAAAGTATAAGGAAAATGTGGTATATATAAGCAATGAAATATTAAACAGTCATTAAAATAAGGATAAGATCATGACATTTGCAACAATGTGGATGGCCTAGAGGGTATTATGCTAAATGAAATAATCAAAGAAAAACATATTCCATCTATTTTAACTTGTATAATACAACCTAAAAAAGAGAATATACAAGAAGCAGAAACAGACCAATAAATACAGAGAACAAACTTATCTTTGCCAGAAATGAGAGAGATGAGGGAATGGGCAAACTTGGTGAAAGAAAGAGTGAGAAACAGGCTATCAGTTACGTAATTATAGAGTCAAAGTGATAAATGATATAGTGTAGATAATATATTAAATGCCATTGTAAGAGCATTGTATAATAACAGATGATAGATACACTTGTGAGCATAGCATGACATACAGACTTATCAAATAACTATTTAGTACACCAGAAACTAATGTAGTATTGTGAGTCAACTGTACTTCTACAAAAACATTATAAATAATAATCATAATTAGTAAAAATTGGGAAGAATTGACATCTTGTCCATAGTGAGGCTATTGATAAAAAAGTGAAATGTATCTCCAATTACCTAGATTTTCCTTTACAGTTTTCCACAGTGTTTCATACTGTTCTAAATACACATTTGTACTTATTTTGTTAGATTTGTATGTAAAGATTTTGCTTTTTATAAACGGTGTTTTGTTTTAAATTTTACTTATTCATTGCTGACACAGATTATAACAATCGATTTTTGAGTATTAACCTTGTACTTTGCTTATTGTTTTCTCAATCTAATCTCATCAAGACATGTAACAGTATACTCCAAATCCATTTGAACTTCAAAAATTAAAAGATTGAATACACTGAAGAAAAAAATCCCACTGTATTTTCTAGCAATCTTACTTCTTGGGATTTGCCCAGAGAATATGAAAATATGATATCATAGATACATGAACTCTTATATTTATTGTTTAATGTAGCATTATTCACAGTAGTCAAAATATAGAAATAACCTAAGTGCCCATCAATGAATGAATAAAGAAAATGTGGTGTGTGTGTACATTTGTACACATACGTACATATATATACATTCATATTATGGAATATCATTTAGCCATGAGAGAGAAAGATAGCCTACTCTTTCTGACAACATGGATGGACCTAGAATGTATTAGGCTAAATGATGTATGTCAGACAGAGAAAAAGAAGCAATATATGTTATCCCTTACACATCAAATCTGAAAAAGTAAAATTTGTAAAAACGAAAATAAAATGGTTGTTAGCAGAGATTGATGGTGGGGGGATAAGCCACATGTTGTTTAAAGACACAAATTGAAACAAAGTAGAGATCTAATGTACAGTATAGTGAATATATACAACAATACTCCCTTATAATCATCAAACATCCTAACATACTAGAACTTAATGATTCCAACCACAAAAAAGAAAGAATCAGGGGCACCTGGATGTCTCAGTCAGTTGAGCGTCTGACTTCAGCTCAGGTCATGATCTCCCAGTTTATGAGTTAGAGGCTTGCTGCTGTCAGCCCATCAGTGTAGAGACTGCTTCAGATAGTCTGTTCCCCTCTCTCTGTCCCTTCCCTGGTTATACTCTCTCTTTCAAAAAAATTTATTAAAAATATCATTATGTAATGTGATAGACATACTACTTATTACTACAATGGCAATGACATTAGAATATACCAATGTATAAAATTAACATGTTGTACACACTAAATTTTCAAGTAATATGTCAAATGCATAAAATACATAAAAATTAACATCTACTTTTACTCTCCTGAAAAAAAATTAGTAACATCAAGTTGAGATGAAAAACATATCTAAAAGAAATGTCTACAATAAAAGAATAAAAGTATAAATGGTTGGTGTTAATGATTGTTTAATATTTTAAGTATAGAATTAACAAAAGAGAGTCAATAATTAAGAATTTTATAAAGTGAAAAAACTGGTTATTAATCTAAAAAGCCAAGCTATGAGGATTCCACTATAGAGACTTCTTTAAACAAATAGAATGGAAGAAACTTAAGCAAAGTAAACAGTCAAAAGGAAATGATCATGATACTTAAAATCTCTGCATGGATGAAAGAACAATTATAAACTTCTGCGAAGTTTATAATTATCTTTGCTGGGAAAAAACTTTCCTAAGACAGACAACAATGGGCTGAAATGTATCCAAGTGTTGTACTGGACTGCATGGATATAAGGACAAATATATTTATTCATATTCGATAGTAAATGAAAACACCCTAGATCCACACACATACAATGAGACAAAACTTAGGCAAACAAGCAGACTTTGAGGTAAACAAACACATCCAGATAGCCTGATCCTCTACCACAGTACATACATACTTTATTTTATTGCCTTTTGCTTAATCATGCTTTGCAATAAGGTTTTTTTTTTTTGTTTTTTTTGTTTTTTGTTTTTTTTACAATTTGAAGTTTTGTGGAAATCCTATGTCAAGCAAATCCATTAGATGTCACCGTATTTTACAACAGCATTTGTATACTCCATGTCTATGTGTCACATTTTGGTAATTCCTGCAATATTTCAAACTTTTTCATTATTATATTTGTTATAGTGATCTGTCCTCAGTGGTCTTCATGTTAGTATGATGATTTTTGGGGCACCATGAACTGTGCTCATATGTGCAAACTTTGTTGATAAATGTGAATGTTCTGACTTCCAATAGCCAGTTATTTCCTTGTCCCCCTGTTCTAGGACCTCCCTATTCCCTGAGAAACAGCAATATTGAAAGTAAGCCAATTAATAACCTTACAATGTCTCCTAAGTTTTCAAGTTAAAGGAGTTGTATAACTCTCACTTTAAACCAAAAGCTAGAAATAATTAATTTTAGCATAGAATGCATGTCAAAAGCTGAGATAGGCAAAACTCCTAACCTCTTGTATCAGTTTAGCCTAATTGTGAATTCAAGGGGAAAATTCTTAAAGAAAGTTAAAAGTGCTACTCCAATGAGTACACAAACAATAATTTTAAAAATAGCCTCATTGATGATATGGAGAAAGTTTTAATGGTCTGGATAGAAGATAAAACAAACTGCAACAGTCCCTTAAGCTAAAAGCTAATGGAGAGTAAGACCCTAACTCTCCTCAATTCTGTGAAGGTTGAGGGAGATGAAGAAGTTGCAGAAGAAAAGTTTGAAGCTGGCAGAGGTTGGTCAATATGTTTTAAGGAAAGAAGCTGTCTCTGTAATATCAAACTACAAGGTGAAGCAGCAAGTACTGGTGTAGAAACTGCAGCAAATTATTCAAAAGATCTAGCTAAGATAATTACTGTAGATGGCCACACTAAACAAAAAATTTTCAATGAAGAAAAACTGCCGTATATATTGGAATGCCATCTAGGACTTTCATAGCAAGAAAGGAGACGTCAATGCCAGGCTTCAAAGCTACAAAAACGAGACCGATTATCTTTTTAGTAACTAATACAGCTGATAACTTTAAGTTAAAGCCAATGCTCATTAACTCCTGAAAATCCTAGGGCAATTAAGAATTATGCTAAATATACTCTGCTTGTGTTCTACAAATGGAACAACAAAAGCTAAATGAAATCGTATCTACTTCAGGCATTGTTTACTGAATACGTTAAGCCCCCTGTTGAGGCCTAGAGTTCAGAACTAAAAATTCCTTTCAAAACGTTATTTTTCATTGACAATGCTCCTGAATATCTAAGAGGTCTGATATAGATGTACAGTGAGATTAATGTCATTTCCATGCTTACTAACACATCTATTCTGCAGCTCATGGATTAAAGAGGAATTTTAAATTTCAAGTTTTATTATTTAAGAAATATATTTTGTAAGTCTATTGCTGTCATAGATACAGATTCCTCTGATGAACATGGGCAAAGCAAACTGAAAAACTTCTTGAAAGGAGTCACCAATTTACATGCAATTAAGGACATTTGATTCATGGGAAGAGGTCAAAGTATCATTAATGGGAATTTGGAAAAATTGATTCCAAGCCTCATGGGTAACTTAAAGGGATTCAAATTTTCATTGAAGTAGCTGCTGATGTGGTGGAAATAAGCAAGAGAACTAGAATTAGATATGGCGTCTGTATCTTTACAAATTACCCTTTGCATTTTCTTTGGGTAAATACCCAGTAGTGAAATTATTCAGTTATATGTTACTTCTATTTTTAATTTTTGAAAAACTTCCACACTACTTTCAACATTGGCTGTACCAATTTATATTCCAAAAATAGTGCATGTATTCTTTTTTTCTCAATATCCCCGCCAGCACTTGTTATTTATTGTTTCGAATTTTAGCCATTCTAACAGGTGTTATGGTTATAGTTATAGTTATCTCATTGTGGTTTTGATATGCATTTCCCTTATGATGAGTGATGTTGAAAATCTTTTCATATGTCTGTTGGCAAAGCATATTTCTTCTTTGGAAAAATGTGCATTCTGGTTCACTGCTCATGGTTTTTTAAAAAAACATAATGTTTATTTATTTTTGAGAGAGAGAGAGATACAGAGCATGAGTGCAGGAGGAACAGAGAGAGAGGGAGACGTAGAAGCCAAAGCAGCTGTCAGCACAGAGCTTGACTTGGGGCTCGAATCCATGAACCATAAGATCATGACCTCAGATGAAGTTGAATACTTAACCTATTGAACCACCCAGGTGCCCCCACTGCTCGTGCTTTACTAAAATTGTTTGTTTGGTGTTGAGTTGTATAGTTCTTTTTAAAGAAAAATTCCAGTATAGTTAACATATGATGTTATATTAATCTCAAGTGAACAATGTAGTGATTCAACAATTCTATACATTACTCAGTGCTCATCATGATAAGTGTACTCTTAATCCCCTTCACTTATTTCACCCATCCCTCCACCCGCCTCCACTCTGGTAACCATCAGTTTGTTCTCTGCAGTTAAAAGCCCATTTTTTGTTACTTTTTCTTTATTCGTTTTTTTTGGTGTGTTTCTTAAATTCCACATATGAGTAAAATCATGTGATATTTGTCTTTTTCTAAATGACTTACTTAACTAAGCATTATACTCTCTAGATCTATCCATGTCATTTCAAAAGACAAGATTTTTTTTTCTACATGTACACTTATGTTTTTTACTTTTTAAAAATAATTTTTAGTTTCATATGTAGAATTTAGTGATTCATTACTTGCATACAATACACAGTACTCACCACAAGTGCCCTCCTTAATATACACCACCTTAACGCATCCCCCTGCCTGCCTCCAGAAACTGTCAGTTTGTTCTCTATAGTTAAGTCTGTTCTATGGATTGCCTCTCTCTTTACCCCCATGTTTGTTTCGTTTTTTAAATTCTACACAAGAGTGGAATCATATAGTATTTGTCCTTTGCCTGACTTATTTCACTTAGTACTATATTCTCTAGCTCCCTCCACATTGTTGCAAATCACAAGACTTCTTTCTTTTTATGATTGAGTAATATTCCGGTGTGTGTGTGTGTGTGTGTGTGTGTGTGTGTGTGTGTCTACACATCTTCTTTATCCATTCATCAGTTGATGGACACTTAGGCTCTTTCCATAATTTTCCTATAATTGATAATGCTGCTATAAACATTGGAGTGCATGTTTCTCTTCGTATCACTATATTTTTAAGTTTATATATTTATTTTGAAAAAGAGAGAGAGCATGACCAGAGGAGGAGCAGAGAGGGAGGGAGAAAGAGAATCTCATGTGGGGCTCGAACTCACAAACCATAAGATCATAACCTGAGCTGAAATCAAGGGTTGGAAGCTTAACTGCCTGAACCACCCAGGTGCATCTCAAGCCACTATTTTTGTACCCTCTGGTAAATAGTTAGTAGTGCAATTGCTGGGTCATGGGGTATTTCTATTTTTAACTTGTTCGCAAACCTCCATACTGTTTTCTAGAGTGGCTGAACCACTTTGCATTCTCACCAGCATTGTAAGAAGCTTCCGCTTTCACTGCATCCTTGCCAACACCTGTTGTTTCTTGTGTTGTTAATTTTAGCCATTCCAACAGGTATGAGCTAGTATCTCATCCTAGTTTTAATCTATTTCCCTGAAGATTAGTGATATTGGGCATCTTTTCATGTCTATTCATATCTTCTGCCAAAATTTTAAGATTTTATTATTTTTATGGTTGAATAATACTCCAGTGTGTGTGTGTGTGTTCTTTATCCAAAAATCTATCAGTGGACTCTTGAACTGTTTCCACAATTTGGCTATTGTAAATAATGCTTTGCTAAACATAGGGATGCCTATAGCTGTTCAAATTAGTCTTTTCATGACCTTTGGGTAAATACTCAATAGTGCAATTACTGGACTATTTTGATGATGAGTGATTTTCAGAGTCTTTTCATATGTATGTTGGCCATCTAAATGTCTTTTTTAAGGAAACATCTATTCATGTCTTTTCTGTATTTTTTAATAGTTTATTGTCAAATTGGTTTCCATATAACACCCAGTGCTTCTCCCCACAAGTACCCCCCACCATGACCACCAACCCCCTCCTCCCCTCCCCCTCCCCCTTCAGTCCATGGTTAGTTTTCAGTATTCAGTAGTCTCCCTTGATCTGTGTCCCTCACTCTGCCCCGCTCTCTTTACACCTTCCTCTCCCCATAGTCCCCTGCCAGGTCTCTTCTGTTAGACCTAAGAATGCAAACATATGGTATCTACCCTTCTCTGCCTGACTTATTTCACTTAGCATGACACCCTCAAGGTCCATCCACTTTGCTACAAATGGTCATATTTCATTCTTCTTCATTGCCATATAGTACTCCATTGTATATATATACCACATCTTCTTGATCCATTCATCAGGTGATGGGCATTTAGGCTCTTTCCATGATTTGGCTATTGTAGAAAGTGCCGCTATGAACATTGGGGTACATGTGCTCCTATGCATCAGCACTTCTGTATCCCCTGGGTAAATCCCTAGCAGTGCTGTTGCTGGGTCATAGGGGAGTTCTATCGATAGTTTTTTGAGGAGCCTCCACACTATTTTCCAGAGGGGTTGCACCAGTTTACATTCTCACCAACAGTGTAGGAGGGTGCCTGTTCCTCCACATCCTCTCCACCATCTATATTCTCTTGATTTGTTCATTTTAGCGGTGAGGTGGTATCTGACTGGTGTGAGGTGGTATCTCAGTGTGGTTTTGATTTGAATTTCCCTGATGATGAGTGACGCTGAGCATAATTTCATGTGCCTGTTGGCCATCTGGATGTCCTCTTTGTATTTTTAATTGAATTAGTTTTGTGTGTTTCGAGTTGTATAACTTCCTTTCTCTTTTAATCCAAGTATAGTTAACATATAGTGTTACATAGTTTCAGGTGTACAAAATAGTGAGTCAATAATTACATACATCATCCATTGCTCATCATGACTAGAGTACTCCCTAATCCCCATCCCCTATTTCATCCATCCTCCCACACATGCCTCTTGTGATAACCATCAGTTTTACTCTCTATAGTTAAGAGTCTATTTCTTGCTTTATCTTTCTCTCACACTTTTTTTCCATTAGTCATTTATCTTGATTCTTAAATTCAAAATATAAGTGAAATTATATGTTACTTGTCTTTCTGTGACTGATTTAATTTGCTTAACATTATACACTCTAGTTGACCCATAAAATCGCAAATGGCAAGTTTTCATTTTTTATTGTGGCTGAATAATATTCCATCACATGTGTGTGTGTGTGTGTGTGTTTATATGTGTGTGTGTGTGTGGCATCAATTTTTAACTATACATTTACTTATGGACATTGGGCTGTTTCCATAATTTGGCTATTGTAAATAATGCTGCTATAAACATATGGGTACATATATACCTTTTGATTAGTGTTTTTGCCTTTTTAGGGTAAATTCTGAGTACTGTGCTTACTGGATCATATCGTAGATCTATTTTGCACTTTCTGAGGAAACTACAAACTGTTTTCCACACTGGCTATACCAGTTTGCATCCCCAAAAACAGTGCGAGAAATTTCCTTTTTCTCCATATCCTTGCCAACACTTGTTTCTTCTGTTGTTGATTTTACACATTTTGAAAAGTTTGAGGTGATATATCATTGTAGTTTTGATTTGTATTTCCCTAATGATGAGTGATGTTGAGCATCTTTTCATGTGCCTGTTGGTCATCTGGGTCTTTGGAGAAATGTCTTTCCTTGTGTTCTCCCCATTCTTAAAGTAGATTATTTGTTTTTGGGTGGTGATTTATTTCAGTTCTTTATGTATTTTTTTATGCTAACCCTTTATTGGATACGTCATTTGCAAGTATCTTTTCTCATTCAGTATGGTGTGTTTTAGTTTTTGTTGACTTTCCCCCTCATTGTACAGAAGGTTTTTATTTTGGTGTACTTCCAATAGATTATTTTTTCTTTTGTTTCTTTGCCTTAGGAGATATATCTAGAAAAATCTAGCTAGGGAGAATCAACTGCCTGTGCTCATTTGTATGATTTTTATGATTTCGGGTCTCACATGTAAGGCCTTGATCCATTGTGAGTTTATTTTTGTGTATGGTGTAAGAAAATGATCCAGTTTTGTTGCTTTGCATGTGGCCATCCAGTTTTCACAACACCATTTGTGAAGACTATCCTTTTCCCATTGCATATTCTTCCCTCCTCTGTTGAAGATTAATTGATAATATAATCATGGGTTTATTTCTGGGATCTCTATCCTGTTCTATATTTTTATATTGATTGATTGATATTTTAAAATATATTTTTAAAATTTACATACAAGCTAGTTAACATATAGTGTAAAAGTGGTTTCAGGAGTAGAATTTAGTGATTCATCACTTATATATAACATCCTGAGTCATCCCAGAAAGTGCCATCTTTAATACCCATCACGCATTTAACTGATCGTCCAACCCCACCAACCAGCCCTCTAGCAACCTTCCATTTGTTTTCTGCATTTTAAGAACCTCTTATAGTTTGCCTTGATCATTTTGCCAGTACCATATTGTTTTGATTATTACAGTTTTGTAGCATATCTTGAAATATGGGATTATAATGCACCCAATTTTATTCTTCTGTTTCAAATGTCTTTGGCCATTAAGGGTCTCTTGTGGTTCCATAATTTTGAGATTATTTGTTCTAGTGCTGTGAAAAATACTGTTGGTATTTTGATAGTGATTGCACTAAATCTGTAGGGTGGACATTTAAAAATTTTTTAATGTTTATTTTTTTAATTTTGAGGGGGGGTGTTTGAGCAGGGGAGGAGTAGAGAGAGAGGGAGACACAGAACCCTAAACAGGCTCCAAACTCTGAGCTGTCAGCATAGAGCCCAATATGGGGCTCGAATTCATGAACCGTGAGATCATGACTTAAGCTGAAGTCAGACACTTAACTGACGAAGCCACCCAAATGCCCCTACAGTATTTGTTCTTCCAATATATAAGCACGGATCATCTCCCATTTGTTGTTTTTGTCTTCAATTTCTGTCATCAGTGTTTTACTTTTACCAAAGTATAACTTTTTTGGTGCAAGTGTGAATAGGATTGTTGTCTTAAATTTTTCTTTCAGTCACTTAATTATTGTTGCATAGAAATGTATCAGAATTCTATACATTGATCTTTTATCCTTCAACCTTACTGAATTCAGTTAGCATTTATAGCTGTTTTTTGGTTTTCATGGAATCCTTAAGGCTTTTTATATATAGTACCATGTCATCTGCAAACTGAAAGTTTTACATCTTTCTAATTAACTTGAATACCTTTTATTTCATTTTCTTCTCTAATTACTATGGCTATGATCTCCAGTACTAAGTTAATTGAAAATGGTAGAGAATGCACATCTTTGTCTTATTCCTAATTGTAGGGGAAAAACCCTCAGTTTTTCACCACTGAGTATAATGTTAAATGTGGGTTTTTCATATATGATCTTAATGAGTTTGAGGCATGTTTCTTCTAATCTACATTGCTGATGGTTTTTATCATGAATAGATGTTGTACTTTATTCAATGCTTATTATTCATCTATTTAAATGATTCTCTTGTTGATGTGGTGTATTTTGTCGATTGCTTTGTGAATGTTGAATCACCCTTGTATCATGGGAATGAATATTACTTGAGTCAGGTGAATGTGTTGTTTTTTTTTTTTTATGTATTGTTGGATAAGACTCGCTGATACTTGGTTGAGGATTATTGCAGCTATGTTCATCAGAGGTATTGGCCTTTAGTCTCTTTTTTAGTGTCTTTATCTGGTTTTGATATCCAGATAATGCTGGGGTCACAAAATGAATTTCAAAGCTTTCTTTCATCTTCTATGTTTTGGAATAATTTGAGAAGGATAGTTATTAACTTTTCTTTGTTTCTTTTGTAGGGGTGCCTGGGTTGCTCAGTTGGTTATGACTTCAGCTCAGGTCATGATTTCACAGATTGTGGGTTAGAGCCCCACTTTGGACTCTGTGCTGACAGCTCAGAGCCTGGAGCCTGCTTCAGTTTGTGTTTCTCTCTCTCTCTCTCTCTCTC
>PJEM01016768.1:0-19321 GCA_004023845.1 Helogale parvula | reverse complement strand
TGGGGTACACAGATGTCACAAGGTTACTATGGTCCACGGCGCTTAGTGCTGGGACAAGAAAGCCCTGGGGCCTATGGGACCCCAGTGGAGGTAGCCCAGGGACCCGAGGGGTCAACCAAGGACTCCCAGCAGAAAGTCCTGGAAGTCGAGGCCTCTAGTCAGGTGAGGGGTGGGGAGGAGGGGAGGAGTGTCTGGGGCCGAGGCGGAGCGAGTGCAAAGATGAGCAGGGATGCGGTGCCAAGTTCAAGACGTGCAGAGACCTTCCACAGGCAGCACTCGGGCCGGAACGCCCGGGCACACCCCTTTGCTCTGAAGCTGCCTCGTCGCCCCCCCCCCCCCCCCGCCCCGGTGCATGGCCCCTACCTGTGGCGTTGCACATCAGGGGGGCTGTCTGCCCCTCGGGGACCCTGACCGCCTCCTCCAGGTCCTCGTTCTCAATCCTGGGAGGAACTGGCAGGAGCAGGGAGACAGATGGTTACTGGCCAGGCTTGGCCGAACGACCATGAAGCCAAGAGCCCAGAGCCAAGTGCCCAGGGCAACTGCCTTCAGTTTCCTGTGCCTCAGTGCCCCGTCCCCGTGTGCCTGCCTCCACGGGGCGGCTAGTTCAGTAAGTGGGTGGCGCTGCAGATATTGCCCCCCTTCCACTTGGGGTTAGTGCCTGCTGTTTCTGGAAGGTTCCATGGCAGCTTCAGAGCAGAGGCCGCTGATCAGGCAAAGAAAACAAGGCTTGGTCTCTCCCTCCTTCCTGTGCCGGGCCCCCCGCTACAGCATGAGCCCGCAGTCCTGGGGCCAGCCCCCGAGAGCTCGCAGGCAGGAAGGAACGCTCGTAGGAACAGGGCTGCGGCGTACCCAGCACCTCCACACTGAAGTTCCGCCGAGCCTCCCCAGCCTCGTTGCTCGCCAGGCACGAGTAGAGACCTCTGTCTCGCTCCTGGGCCCGGGTCACCTTCAGCATCCGGCCACCTGGGGAGGGAGGCGAGTGGGCTCCAAGAACAGCTCCGGGCAACCTCTGTCCCAAGCTGAGCCCAGGCTGCCCGCCAGGAGAGGAGTGTGCCAGGTGTGGTAATGTGATGTGTGTGTGTGTGTGTCTACCGCCCCCTGTGTTCCATTCCTCAGATGGGAAAACTAAGGCCCAGGAGGGTAAACAGGTAGAGGGAGCCCCCGGGCATCACACAGGCACACGGGTAAACTGGAGGGCCTTGTTCTAGTAAGAGGGATCTGTCAGCTGGCTATTCTTGGTTCTAGAAACTGACGAGGGCTGGGGCGCCTGGGGGGCTCAGTCGGTTGAGCGTCCGGCTTCGGCTCAGTTCATGATCTCACAGTTCGTGGGTTCAAGCCCCGCGTCAGGCTCTGTGCTGACAGCTCACAGCCTGGAACCTGCTTCTGATTCTGTGTCTCCCTCTCTCTCTCTGCTTCTCCCCTGCTCATGCTCTGCTTCTCTCTATCTCAATAATAAATAAATATTTTAAAAATTGGGGCTAAAACGGGCTCTGTAGTCCTGGCCCAGGCCAGATGCCCTTCTCCCTCCCCCCATGGTATTCTGTGGACCTGGAAAAAAGTCCCCTTCTCCCAAGGACCTCTCAGAGGTGAGCCAGCGCCTCCCAGGAGAACCCGAGACCTGGCCAGGGAAGGCAGACACAGGACGGGTCATTACTGCCATTCTGCACGCAGGGCAGACATCACTAACAGATCACCATGCTCTCCTCTGCCCAGATGCAGCCTCTGGATTCCTATCCAGCAGCCCCCACCAAGTGCTCAGGAGCGGTGCACAGGGGAACCTAACTTGCCATCCCAGCTTTGGCGATGTGGAACAACTGTTGGGTCGCTGAGGCTGAACTTGGGGGGGGTCTTGGCAAGATTTGGATGGGCCACTGCCTCTTGGACCCCAGTTTCCCCTTCTGTGCACCAGTAAGACCTATTACAAACCAACTTTGTGGGGAGGATGGATATTCAGAGGAAGTGCTTGGTTTAGCATTCTCAAAGTTTGTTACTGTCCTGGGGGATGTAATAGACATGCCGTGAGAATGTCTGCTGCAGGACTTATCAGAACTTTACTACACACACAGTCAGTCAGTCTTTGGGAAAGGAACCGAGCAGGAAGTCTTTCCTACGCTTATTTAAATCCAGTTGTGTTTCCTGGAGTACCTCACCTAGCCAAGTTTTTGGTTGCATGTTTGGGGGACCAATGGCTAAATGGTTATCCCAACCAGGTCTGGCAGTGAAGGTGTCAGTGGTCAGGGGTATGTGATAAATGGGGGGGCAGGGGGGCAGAGGTCCAGATGCTCCCCTGGCTGGCACCTCACCTGCCAAGAGGTAGGTGTCCTCCCCGGGGCTGATGGGCTCCTCCCCTCGGAACCAGCGGAGCCGCGGAGCGGGGACGCCGAGGGCTTCACAGAACAGCGTCAGGGGGCTGTGCAGGGCTACAGAGACGTTGGTCAGTGGGTCCAAGTCTCCGGTGAACTCGGGGGGCACTAGACACAGAGGAGAAGCTGCACTCAGGGTGCACGTGGGGGGTGTCCCTTCCCCAGCCCCCCTAACAGCTCTACCCCACAAGGACCCCCACTCCCAGTCAGGAGAGGCTGAGGAGCAGAAGGGACAAGATTAGAGTGACTCCCACTGATGGGAGTGGCTGGTGCCCACAGGCTGGGCTTTGACACCAGGCAAGCACCTGTGCCTCAGTTTCCCTGCCCCATCAGAGGGATGCCGGGAGGATTCAACAAGCGCTTTGCACAGTGCCCGGTACGGAGTCAAAACTCAGCAGCGAGGCTGGAATTAGGGCCATGTGACCGCAGATATGCCCCCGAAATCCACACACCGGACGTAGGTGGCGCCTCTGCGCTTCCTAAAGGATCCGCTCAAAAAGGAAGTCACAGTCTATCAGGAGGGGAGCAGTGGGCGAGGCCAGGGACCCCGGGGCGGTGGGGGTGGGGGGCGTGATGAAAGGCCTCCCTAAACCCAGCCCTGCCCACCTTATCTCCTGCCACTTCCTGTGCCCACCCTGAGGCATACAGTAGGCGCCTAATAAAAGACAGAATCACGAGGATGTGACCGGCACCCTGAAAGTGCTGTCGCCCGACCAGGCCTCCGTAGAGCGTGTTCCCTCTGTCCCCGCACACTCGTCCCATCCCCTGCCCCGGCACCTGGCTAACGTCCATGAAGCTTTTACGTTTCAGCTAAAGGTCACCTCCTCCAGGAAGCCGCCCTGACTTCCCATGACAAGTGTTCAGGCTGTTCCTGGTCTCTCCTAGGCCCTGGTTTCCCCCCACAGTCACACATGAGTCATGTGGGATAGAGACCGCATCGCTCCCCAGTGCCGGGAACAGAGCAGGGGAACGGCACGCAAGAAAGAGAGGGACGGGGGAAGCAAGGCCTGTCTGACTTTACGTGTTCAAGACCCCCAAGGGCAGGCCCGACTCCTGCAAGAACTAAGGGCCGTGCTACAGCCCGAACGGGCCTCCTTCTCCCCAGCGGCCCCCTTCCCGCTCCCCTCAGACGCGCTGCGGTCCTCACCCAGCACGGAGAGCGCGAACCTCCTCTCAGCACTTCCGGCCACGTTCTCGGCCACGCATCTGTAGCGCCCGCTGTGCGTGGCCTGTGCCCGCTCCACGTGCAGGCGCCGGCCGTGGTCCCGCAGCAGCAGGCCCGGCGCGGCTCTCAGCGGCTGGCCGCCCCGCTCCCACGTCACCCTGGGCGGGGGCTTCCCCGTGACGTTGCACCACAGGGTGGCCTCCCCGTCCTGGACCACAGAGACCTGTGTGTGGGGCTCGCGGGGACCAGCGACCTGAGGTGGCACTGGGGAGGAGGAGACAGCCTGTCAGGGAAAAGCTGCCGTGGCCGCCGGGCACCGGGCCTCTGCCACGAGCCAGGCTGGCCCTGCACTCGGCTTATGCTTCCCTGGCCGCTCACAAGCTATGTGACCTCGCCAGGTGACCGGCAGCCACGGCAGCTTTTCTGGACCTCTGTTTTCCATCCCTACAGTGGGGTCACCGCAGGACCCCTTGGCCCCTCTCCTGCACCCCGGAAATCCGGGCAGGCCCTCTGTTTGGAGACTAAGGTTGCAGCACAGCCTGGAAGATCTGTTTGGGGCAGGGCATTACTCCAGAGCTGGGATGCTGAATGGCGCCTTCCTTGGTCTTATTTTCTACAATGATTTTTACGAGGTTGCGGTATTTCACTTCCTCGCTCTGGGCCACGTCTATGGACACAGGTTCCCGTTACGTGCAGGAACTTCCCAGAAACCTTCTAGGTCTGTGTTTCCAACTGTCTCAAGATAGACTTTGTTTCTCGGGGGCCCACGGGGCTTCTGGGGGTCTGGCCCCCCTCTGGCGCGAGCAGGAAGGGGCCGGCGGGAGGGGCAGCTCCTAAAGCCGCAGGAGTCAAGAGGGGAGGTGAACTTGCTCTCATCGTCACTGTGTCTGTCTTTGCTGGGAGTCTGGACGCCTGCCCGACCAGGGTGCCCAGGGGCCCACCCTTCCAGCCCCTTCTACCGGGTTCAGGCCGTCCCAGCCTGGCTCACCATGCACCTCCAACAGCTGGTGCTGGCTGCGCCTTCCCGCCACGTTGCTGCACTCGCAGGTGTATGCTCCCTCGTGGGCCGGCTGGGCCTGTCCCAGGTACAGCAGCCGCCCCACGGCTGACACCTGCTCCAGGCCGTTCCCCTCCCCTGGCAGGGGCTGCCCTGCATGTGGCGAGAAAGAAGCCCCTGGTCCCCGGCCCTTCCGCCCGGAATGTCCGGCTGCCGCTCACCCTCCAGGCGTCCCCTTCCACATCACGTCTCTCTCGGGAAGTCCTCCCTGAGGACCAAATCCCATCCCTGAGCCCCCACAACCCCTGGGCTTCTCCGCATCCCGGTCTGCCTGCAGATCCGGGTCGCCTCTGAACCCCGGCCCAGCCCCAGGGCCTTTGCACCTGCTAATACCGCTGCCTGAAATGCTTTTTCCTATAATATTCTCATATGCATCCCTCCCCCCACTTCTTGAATTCCGCTTGGCCAAAAACATCCCTGGGCCACCCAGCCTGAAACTGCAAACATCGTCTCCCTCTTCTGGCTTTATTTTTCTCCAGAGATAGTACTTACCATCTAAGTTACTTACTGACTTTCTGTCTATTATCTGACTCCCCTAATCTGCTGCCATATTTCCAGCACCCAGAATGGGGCCTGGCACGGAGAGGCTCTCGGTAAATACCGGTTCAATGAATGAAATTCAAATATTTACTGAGCACCTGTTTTATGCCAATTTTGGAATTCGGGGGGGGGGGTGCTGAGATCATGCCTCGCAGGGCACACAGACTCAGGGAGAAGCAGACTTTGAAGGACTAAGGGGGTCACGTGACAGGCAAGCACACAGGGGCTGGTCAAGGAGGCCCTGGCCCAGCCTAGGGTGGGAGTCAGGGAGGGCTTTCTGGAAGAGAAGGCCACGGCCCAACCCAGCTCTCACTGGCAGACTCGGGGGCCGAGCGCTGGAGGCGTGCCACTTCTGCACCCCCAGCCTCATAAGCCCTGTGTCTGTCTCAGCTGGGCTCTGGGGCGGGGGCACCCCCGAGGGCAGGGGGCAGCCTCCCTGAGCAGGGCACTGAGGGCGAAGCTGGGCGAGGGAGGCATCATACCGTCCTTCCTCCAGGAGATCTTAGGGAAGGGGACGCCCCGACAGTCACAGGACAGCCTGGCGGGGTGCCCCTGGGTCACGGTCAGGGTGCGGGGCTCCGCGGAGGGGAACACTGGAGGCACTGGGGGAGATCAGAGAGGCGTATGAGGCGGGTGTGGGCTGGGAAGGGAAGGGGGCGGGGAACAGAGAAAGCCTGTGTCCGGGAGCATGGAGGCACCTCCCCCTGCAGGGGCGTGAGAGCCAGGCAGGCAGGCACGGGGGGTGGTGGGGGGAGGCCCAGCCCAGCCCCAGGACCCAGCCCAGCCCCAGGACCCTCACCCCAGACGCTCAGGCTGTAGTGCTTCTCCGAGCGGCCAGCCTGGTTCAGCGCCTCGCAGGTGTAGCGGCCGGCGTCCGCCACCTCTGCTCTGCTCACCTGGCCGAGAGCAGACCGACCCGTCAGCGGGGGCGGCCCCGGGATGGGATTCCCCCCGGACAGGCTGTGTGACCCCGGGCAGGTCATCCGACCTCACTGCGTCCCCGCCGCCCCACCTGGAACTGGGGGCAATGATGGCACCTCCCCTACCTAGCGCACCGTGACGTTTCCAGAAGCCACAGCTTGCGGTGGCCTGACCCAGGCCGGCACACGGAATGGGGTCCCCACGTGGCAGCCCTGCCAGCCTCACCCCCTTTCACATCCCCAGCCCAGCCCTGCTAAGGATGGTGGCAGGGGCAGCCCCTCTCCTGCCTTTAATCTGCTCCCGGCCTCTTTGGAAAGTTCAACAGAACGGACCAAAAGGGAAGGTAGGAAATGAGGAAGGGTGGGGGTGGGGCTGGGGGGGGAAGATCCTGTCCTCAGAGGTCAGATCCCGACAGAGGAGGTGATGAAGCCAAGTTGTGGGTAGGGGAAACCAAACCGAGGTGTTCAGAGTTGGGAATGATCACATCACAAGGTGTAGAGGGGTGGGAGGAGGAGACACAGGCTGGAGTGGAAGTTTCTCCCCAGCAGCCGAAGTACCTTCCCTTCCCCGGCTGAACAGGGCTGGGCCATTCTGGGGGTGGCTTTCTTTTCATAAGAACCCCAGCCGCCCCAGAAGAGCAGTGCCAATGTGCTCACAGGCGACAGACCTGAGGCCGGTGTGGTCAAGACACTGCCGTAAGGTGGCCCCGCCGGGAGGAGGGGGAGCTAAAATTCAAACCCAGGCTGCTGTCCCCACAGTCCCTGACCCTAAACTCCCCTTCCCTTGCTGGGCCCGAGGCCGATGAAGGGCTCCAATGCCCAAAGTCCAGGAGGCGTTAGGACAAGGCATAAAAAAGAGGTGAAAAGCGAGAGGCTCAGCTTTGGGGGTACCGAGGGAGGGTTCTGCAGCAGCTTCCGACCAGGTCAGGAGGACGCGGCCCATGCGCTGGGTCACCCCGAGCTGAGCTGACCCCGTAGGGGCCCCCACAGCCCCTGCCCTGCTCACCTCCAGCAGCGCCTTGTCTGTGGAGAGGCGGACGCCGGGCCGCAGCTCCAGGGGGCGGCCGTCCTTCCTCCAGGTCAGCATGGGAGCGGGCACGGCTTCGCTCCGGCACTCCAGGGTCACGGACTCGTTGGCCACGACGGACACGTTCACCTCTTCCCCGAGGATGCTCGGGGGCACTGCGGGAGGGGGCAGGAGCGGGGTCTCGGGCACGTGGCCGGGGCCGGCAGGACGCCATGCCCGGGGTCAGGCCCAGCCACCTGCGCCAGCCAGGAGCAAGCAGCAGGGTGTGGGGGGCGGGGGGGGGGGTGGCCTGCGAGGACCCTCCCGGTCCTGCCCCACGAGGAGGCCCCCAGATCTGAGGAGGATGGGGAGTCGTAGCCCCATCAACACCCCCTGGGTGCTTCTGTGGTTCACGAGAGGGCACCATAGAGGGCAACCGGGCAGAGGGGACCCAGGGCCCCTCTGTACTAATTCCTACAACTGCACGGGAATTTACAGTGATCTCAAATTCTTTTAGAAATACAATATTTTGGGGCCCCTAGGTGGCTCAGTCGGTTAAGTGTCCGACTCTCAGTTTCAGCTCAGGTCGTGATTGCACGGTTTTGTGGGTTCAAGCCCCGCGTGGGGCTCCAGGTGCAAGCCTGCTTCAGATTCTGTGTCTCCCTCTCTCTCTGCCTCTCCCCTGCTCATGCTTTGTCTCTCTCTCAAAAATAAACTTTGAAAAAATGTATATTAAAAAAAGAAATATCTTTTTTTAAAGTTGTTAATTTTTTTTTTAACATTTATTTGTTTTTGAGAGAGAGAGAATGAGCAGGGAAGGGGCAGACAGAGAGGGAGACACAGAATCTGAAGCAGCTCCAGGCTCCGAGCTGTCAGGACAGAGCCCTACGCGGGCTCGGACCCACCAACCAGGAGATCATGACCTGAGCGAAGCCGACGCTCAACCGACTGAGCCACCCAGGCACCCCAGCGGTAGCCCCCTTCGATCCAGGACCATGAGAACACTGGGTTCCTGACTTGCCCTGGGGTTCTTCTTGCCACATTACACCTGTTCCCCGAACACGAGCTCCTGGCTGTGGGGCCACCCCTTCCCTCCCCTCCCCCAACCACCCCCCTCCCCCACTTTGGACGCGGTTCCGGTTCCTGGAGGGATGCCCCCAGCCCCACCTCCCTGAGCCCCACCGGGCCCAGACGGCATCCTGAGCCTGAGACTCACCATGGACGTGCAGAACCGCGTCCCTGCGGTCCTCGCCCACCGCACTCACGGCCACGCACGAGTAGCGGCCAGCATCGGAGGCCCGGGCGCTGGCCAGGGCGAGGACCCGGCCCCCGGGGAAGACCTGTGGCCCCAGACAGAAGCCCACGTGAAGATACGCACCTCGGGGGCCAGCACCCGTGCCTTCACCTGCTGGCCCTGCTGCTGGGCGCCCAGCTCCAGACCCCAGACCCCGCAATATGCCGGAGAGCCGTGAGCTTAGCCAGGCCTCGGCTGGCAGGCCAGTCACCTCACTGCGCTCTAGACCAGGGCTGTGGCTACTGGGCTACTGGGGGCCGTGACTCGAGGACCACCCCCCACCCCGGGGACGATACACAGCAGACTTCAAACAGCTGGACCCCAAAGAAACCCTATGAAATGCGTTCATAATAACCAATCACAGATTTGGGGGTAGCCTGGCTTCACTAAAACGTTCTACTGAAATTGATTTCATTTTTTTCCTTTTACTCATTTGAACGTCGCCCCTAGAACACAGTTACACGTGCGGCCCACACAGGTGGCGCGCGTGCGCATCATGCTTCCGGGGCCCCTAGAATAGTTACATGTGCGGCCCGCACACATTGTGCGCATGCGCATCATGCTTCCGGAGCCCCTGCGGCTCCAGGCTCTCCTCTTATCAGCAGCTCTCCTTCCTCCCACCGCTAGCCCTCGCCTCGGGGCTCCCAGGGCCCGACCCCCGCTCCCGGCACCTACTGAGGCACCAGAGAGGTGCGCCAGGGCTGCCCAGCCTGCTGACCTGGAGGCCGGAGGCCCCTGAGGTGGACACGGGGTTTCCATCCTTGAGCCACATCAGCGTGGGGCTGGGGGCTCCCGTGGCGTCACAGGTCAGCCGGACCGGGGCGTGGAGCAGCACGGGGCCTGGCAGGCTGGGCGGCACTGTGATGCGTGGAGGCACTGCGGGGTGGGGGACACCACGGGCATGGGGTGAGCCCCACTGGGAGCGGAGCCAGCAGGGCCCCTGGCCGGGCCACCCCGCGCCACCCCACAGCTCCCGGGAGCTCCTCATCCTTACAACACCACGATGAGGCGTCTACAGATGGGAAACTGGGGGGCTCAGAGGGGGCGTCATGCCCGAGGTTGGCCAGTTAGAAAGTGACAAATAGCGTGGGGTCATGATTATGCAGACGGCATGGGGTACCCTCTGGGCTGGTTTTGTTGCCCAACTCGGAGGCATCAGATGAAACACAAGCCTGCCTTCCAGGGCTGAAAATGGTCGAGGATTCAACGGGACCGGGACATACATCCACGATGCCCAGGGTCCCGGGCTCCTTCCAGCGCCTGTAACTCCCCACATCCCTGCAGCCTCAGGCCTTGGCAGGTGGCCTCCAGGGGATGGAACCAACCGGCAAAGACACCTCTGGGCCCCCCAGGCCAGCCCAGTGCCCCAGTTCCAGGCACTCGGTGGTACCTCCTCTTTACTCTTATCACAATTGTCAGAAAATAGTATTCGGGGTGACTGTGTCATCTCCCAGAATATAATTACTGTATTCTCCACTAGACAGAAGGCCCCTGGGGTCTCTTTTCTTGGGGCAACGGCCCCAAGGTCCACCCCAGAGCATGTATTCGATAAAAGTGGTTGGATAGAAGGTAGAAAAATGGAGGAATGGATGGCTGGGTACATAGATGGACAGAGAGATAGATGGGTGAGTGGATGGATGGGTGGACAGAGGATTGGCCATTTGGTTACGTGAAAGGATGGATAATGGAGGAATGATGGATGGATGGGTAGATGATGGATGGATGGATGGATGATGGGTGGATCAGTAGATAATGGAGAGATGGATCGATGATGGATGGATGGATGGATGGATGGACAGATTGACAGGCACATGAAGGTAGGGATTACTTTTTGGACGAGGACCCCTTTAGTCCCAGGCCAGCTCACCATTGACCCGTAGCCCATACTGCAGCTCTGTGCTCCCTGCCACATTGGATGCCACACAGCGGTAGCTTCCAGAATCGGAAAACCGTGCCCGCTCAATGCGGAGAACTTTCCCATCGGCTGATACCGTCACTCCCTTCCGGGCTGAGATGGGCTGGCGGCCCTTGAACCAGGAGATATCTGGGGGAGAGAGGAGAGACGCAAGGCGTCCTGCCCGTCCTCCAGACCGTGCCTGAATAGTGAGCACCCACAAAAAGCCTCCAGAGTGGCCACACGGTGTGCCTTTATTTCAGGCCCTGGAGGAAGCTGGAGTTCCCCAGGGAGAAGGCTGGGGCTGGGACAGGGCAGTGCCGCCCGAGACGGGATGGAAGGAGAGGGGAAGGTCCGTGGGCTGGAGGCTGGGGCAGCCAGGAACAAGGAGAGTCCAGGCCAGCCCAGCCGCCCTCACCTCTCCCCACCGGGAGACGACTCACAAGGGGAGACCGTTAGAGGAAACCATGGCGTGCTCTGAATCCGCAGCCTCACTAGCACGGACCAGTTATAACCTTGGCTTCCTTATATCCTGCCACAGCTGCTCACGCCTAGCCCCAAGGTCCCAGTCCTTGCGCCCCCGCCCCAGGGCAGCCCTGTGAAGTTGCAAGCTCTGAACGGAAGCCCTGCACGTTTGCTTCAGACACCAGTGCAAAGGCACTGGGCCCTGACACGGACTGACCCATTGAGAAGAGAGGAACATTCGAGAAATAGGGGAAGGTCCTACGAATCCCTCCCTGTTTCATCCACAGCCCAAGTGGTGCCTGGGGCACTGGCCGGCCTCCTTAGGCGGGTGGAGCTGGCTTTCAGCCAGGGGTGGGGCTTACCGGGAGGGGGCACACCCGAGGCCAGGCACTCCAAGGTCACCGAGGCATTTTCCATCACTGCCTTGTTCAGCGGGCCCGGCTCGATGTTGGGGGGCACTGGGGGAGACAGCAGAGCCTGTCTTGGTGGATGTGGGCTCCGGGCTCGGCCGTTCCTGATTTCCCTCCCCAGCTTCCCCCAAAGCATCCTGGGACCCAGGAACCCCCGTCCTGGACCGGCACGAGGACTGCCATCTTCTAGAACGGGAAAGACCCTGGTGCCCGGGCTGTAGGAACAGCCGTGGGGCGGCACCGTGGGGACGTGGGACACCAGGCAGCCGAGAAGAGTGACAGGTACTGACGTACCCACACACGCAAGGACGTAAACGAACCCAAAACTGAATAAAACAAGCACAAGTAAGTATGCAGGCAGATGAGGACATGCTATGTTTAAAAAATTCCTTTTCACCTTTATTTTTGAGAGAGAGAGAGAAAGGGAGGGAGAGAGAGAGTGAGTTCGGGAGAGAGAGCAGGGTAGGGGTAGAGAGAGGGAGACACAGAATCGAAAGCAGGCTCCAGGCTCTCAGCTGTCAGCACGGAGCCCAACGCGGGGCTCGAACCCACAGACTGTGAGATCATGACCTGAGCTGACTTCCGAGGCTCAACCGGCAGAGCCACCCAGGCGCCCCAGGACATGCTATCCTTTTAAAATCCCCTCCCCCCTGCCCACCCAGGGCGGCCCCAAGGGCCCTCACGGGGTCAGCCCACTGTCCGGAGCCCTCGTCCTCACCCAGAACCTTGAGGACCACCTCCTTTTTGCTCTCCCCAGCCAGGTTGGTGGCAGCACAAGTGTAGACGCCCTCATCCCTCAGGTCCACCTTCTCGATCTGGAGGGGGCGGAGCAGCGGCCAAGTGTTACCATGGGGAGCACGGAGCCCCATTAGGGTGGTCGGGGGGTGCTAGGACACAGCCAGCGCTGGGTCGCTGCCGACCCCGGGGGCAGGAGAAGGGAGTCAAGGGGATAGTTTGGCTCTGGGGTGGAGTCCTAAGCTATGCTTTCAGATTCCAGGGATGCCCCTCCGACTTCCCTCCCCTCTTCAGACCCACCACCCAGTGCTCATCCTGTCCCCAGGCTGCCAGGGCCCCACACAGGGTCACCAGGGCCCCTAAAGAATGGCCCCTCCGCTGCACCCAGCTGCCCCGCCGGGCCTGGGGCCCCTGAACGTACCTGCAGTTTCCCCCCCAAGGCTGCCAGGGCCACCCCATCCTTCCACCAGTGGAGAATTGGGGTGGGCACCCCAATCCCCACACACTGGAGGGTCACGGGCTGCAGGAAAGGGACCGTGATATTGTCGCCCCCGACGATGGACACCAATGGGAGCTCTGGGCAGGGGGAGAGGCAGGGAGGGTCCAGGTCAGGGTCAGGAGGGGTGCAGTGAGTACCCAGCTACCCCCTCAATGCCTGGGGGAATAGGGAGTGTCCTTATAGGGCTCCACCCACTCAACCGAGAGATGCTTGGCTGACGGGGGAGCACTGGACCAGAAGCCCGTAAAGCAGGCTTTTCCCTTCAAAATCCTCCCATCCATGCGTCTACCATGCGTCCACCCATCCAGATGTGCACTGAGCATCTATTCTGTACAAGGCTCTGGGGTTTAGCAGAAAACAGTGGCTAACTGCGCTGCCCTGCCCGAGCTCCCGGAGCTGGGCAGCAGAGCTGGACACCCAAACAAGCAATTTTTATACAGTGGGTGGCAGCCTAGAGCCATGACGGGCCAGGCAGTGCAGATTGGAGCCGTGGCGGAATTCAGGAGGGCTTCCTGGAGGGAGGGTGTTTCGGGACAGGCCTGAGAGATAGGGAGCAGCTAGGTAGGCCAAGAGGAAGAGGGAGAATATTCCAGGCGGAGGAAACCCACTTTGCAGACTTGGAGGTGAGAGGGTGGATGTATGTAAGCAACGGAAGATCAGCGGGAGTGAAGAGGGGGCGGGGCTGGGAGGAGCAAGCGGACTGGACACGTGACAAGTGTGAAAGCCTCTCACGCCGGCGTGTCTTCGGGGAGCTGGGAAGTCCAGCCCAGAAGCACCGTCCGGGAAAGACTAGCCCCGTGCCCTGCCCTGGTCCAGCAGGGATGGCCGTGACTGTCCCCCGCCTCCGCCCCCGTATCCCAGGCTGCCCCCACCCCCTCACCGTGCACGGACAGCTCCACCTCCGCCCCGGCAGTGCCCGCCTCATTGGTGGCCTGGCAAGCAAAGAGGCCCGCGTGGCCCAGCTCTACGCTCTCGATGTGCAGTGAGGTCCCCCCTGGGACCACCTGTGTCCCAGCCAGCTCCTCGGCCGGGCGGCCGTTCTGCAGCCACCTGAGGAGGGCGGGGAGGGTGGCAACTGGTCAGCCCGAGGCCGGGCAAGTCCGGCAGGGCAGGACCTCCCTGGCCCCGTGGGCTCCTCCATGCTCCGGGGGCGGGGCAGGGTCCCCCATCCCCACGACCCCCGAGCATGCACTCACTGCCTGCCCCCAGCCCTGTGCCCGCCTCCACCGCCCCATACGCACTGGAGAGTGGGCGCCGGGGAGCCTGAGGCCTGGCAGGGGAGGTCCAGGGGCTGTCCCACGAGGGCGGTCACCTGGCCCAAGCCTTCGGCCACTAGGAGCTGTGGGGGAACTGGGGGCAGGACCCGCCAGTGGGTGTTCGGAGCTGAGCAGACCCGAGTCCCCAGCAGCTCGAGAGCAAGACCCAAACCTCACCTCACCCTTTCAAGTGCCCCACAAATGGTTCCTCCTCTAGGAAGCCTTCTAGGACCATCCGAGACCGAGCGGGTGGTCCCCCTAGCCTCCCCACAGGCTTGGCCTGTGTATTTAACGCATGACTCCCCACCAGATGGACAGCTCAGGACTCTTGTCCGCCCTGGTCCCCTGCTTCATCTCCAGTACTGCACCCGGCCCAGAGTGGTTCCCAAGGCAAGAGAGCAGTCAAAAAGGCCCCACCCCGGCTGACGCCGAGCCCACAGCCCAGCTCTGGGCCTCAGGGAGTCCCTGATACATGTCCAGCCCATTGAGCACCCGAGGGGGCAGAGTGGAGTCCTGTCCCAAGTGACCGGGCTCGGGGGCCTGTGCGCAGGGGGTTGGGAGAAGGGGCCCGCAGCCCGGGGGATAGACCGGGGCTCACCCTGCACTTCCACGGAGTACTGCAGAACAGCCTCCCCGGCGGGGCTGCTGGCCACGCAACTGTACACGCCTCCCGATGCCTCCCCCAGGCTCTCCAGGTTCAGCAGGCTGCCCCCTGCCTCCAGCCGCGTCCCGTTGCTCTCCGCCACAGGCAGCCCCTCGTAGTGCCAGGAGAGTGTGGGGGGCGGGTGGCCTCTGGCCACACACTCCAGCGCCAAGGACTTCCCGGCCACAGCCTTCACCACACGGGGTCCGCCTCCGGTGCCCTCAATGGTGGGCGGGACTAGGGAGGAGCAGGGGTGCGGCTCAGGGACCAGATGGGGGTGCCAGCCTGCTCGCAGCTCCACGCCGTGTGAATAGCCTCCCTCCTCACTTCCACTAGCTGACACCCCCTGCTCAGATGTCACCTCCTTCAGGAAGCCTTCCCAGACCCCAGGCTGGAAGGATTCCATTCTCTCCCTCCTCTGCCCCTTGGTGGCATCTCCTGGCCCCTGCTCCCCCCCCCCAGCCCCCATTCTGCTTGCATCTTCCCTCCATCCATCCCCGCCACCCCTGCGGGCGCACCACAAACAGAAGAGTAGCTTGTGTGGGTCTCAGTATCTGCACACAGTAGGTCTCTGTATCTGCTGATTTCTAAGTGACGGGCTCCCCAGGGCCCAAAACCAGAACCACTGCCTTCAAGCCCCTTCCCTGGTCTGAGGAAGGAAGGGACTTCTCTCCTCCCCCTGGGGAGGGCCCCCAAGTTGCTGAGACCACGGAGCCTGGGAAGAGCTTCTCAACCTTGTTTGGGTCACAAGCCCCTTTGGAAAAGGTTAGGTACACATTTTCCATTCAGTTCCCAGGAGCTCCTCCAATCCCTGAATGAGAGTCTTCGAGCTGCCAGTGGGGACACAGAGAATGCCCTGGGCCCCACCCCAGCCCGGCACCCAAGCCCCCCCCACCCCACATCTCTGGGGGCCAGGATGACCCCACTGGCCTGCATTCTGGGTCCCACACTTCACCTGCTCAGACTCCATCTCTGCCCACCTACACTTAGTGTTCGTCCCCTCCCCACGCATCCCCAGAGCCCCTCGGGGGAACCTACACGCAGGTAAACAGCGCAAGACTCACAGTCAGAACCACCCCCCTCCCCACACCACGAACCAGGTCCCATCCCCTCCTAGCAAGTGACCCTCGGCCAGTCTCTCACCCCCAGAGAACACTGTGCGCCCCGGTGACAGAGCGACAAGGGCCCAGGCCCCTGAACCCTGATTAAACGGGCCGATGCCATGGAAAGCCCGGGAGCCCTGACCCACAGCGAGGGATTAGCACAGAGCACTCATTATTCACTGAAAAGCAGCGCCAGGCGCTTCCCCCGAGGGAAACCTGGCTTCGCCGCTGGGCTCCGCCTGGGCCCCCAGACAGGCCCTTCCGCCCCTGACCTTGGCATCCTGGCCTGTCCGAGTGAGGGAAGTTATTCAAGCTGAGGTGGCCCTTCCCCCCGGGTAGCTCTCCCCCCAGGACCCTGCGCCTCCGCCTCTGGTCACTTTCCAGGCCGGGAGCGCCCCCTCCCCCACTGCTCACCGTACACCTCCAGCCTGGTGGTCTTCTCCGTGACCCCCACACGGTTGCTGGCCTTGCAGGTGTAGGTGCCAGCATCCACGCCCCGGGCCCTCGCCAGCTGCAGCTGCCGGCCGCCCCTGGTGTAGACAGCCTCGGTGCCGAGGCTGAGTTCAAGGCCGTCCTTGAACCAGGTGATGTTAGGCGTGGGCACTCCTCGGGCCTCACACGGGACCCGCGCCGGGTGGCCCTCCATGACAGCCACCTCGCTCGTCTCGTTGGAGCCCCAGATGGTGGGGGGTGCTAAGGACAACAGGCCATGCTGGTCACAAGGAACCTCCTCACACCCACACTCCCCCCGCCCCATGTCACTGGCTCCTGCAGGGTGTGGAGTGCATTGGGGACAGGGAGGGTGGGCGTCTGGGGACAGATGGGAGGGGCCTCTTGGGAGGTGTGGATGCGGAACCCAGCCATCACGAGAGGTGCAGTGGCGGCGGGGCTCCGGACCCACTCTGCCTCTAAGCCACTGCGTGGCCCTGCACAGCTCACTTCCCCTCTCTGGGCCGCAGTCTCCTTGTCTGTCAGATGAGGGTCGGACCTAAATCAGGGGTTCGCTGCTAGGGGCACCCACGGTGGTCCTGGGGGCACGTGGGCCCAGCGTGAAACAGCACAGCTGAGAAGGGAACAGCTCCGCCCTTCTCCACGACTCCCATCCTGATTACGACAGAGGGCAAGGTGCGGTTTGGTCGACTGTGTACCTAACCCTTCTGGTACCTTCTATAACAGCGCTCTTTTGCCGGATCTGTTTTCCCAGCTTCTTCCCCGAAGGCCAAGTGGCCCTGGCTTCCCACTTACACTTGAGATGGTAAACATCCTTTTAAACGAGTGTGTTTCCAGATGAAGTAAAGGGAGTCGATTTAGAGACAGGTGCAAAACAATCACGCGAGCAGAATCGGGAATAATAAAGCTTGCAGTGCTGGGGACGGGGACACCGCGCCAGATTCCCGGCCCCTCTCCCCAGATTTTACTGGACCGGGGCTGCTCCCCTAGGACCTCCCGCCCGGAAGTGGGCAGCCCGTGGCGGGGGCCGGGCTCACCGTGCATCCGGAGCTGGAAGTCCTTGGTCTGCTGGCCAGCGGGGCTGAAGGCCACACACTGGTACCACCCCTCGTCTCCCAGGTGACTGCCGGTGATCCTGAGGACTTGGCCGTCCTCCTGCAGCTGGACATGAGGGTCTCCCGGAGGGATGGCCCTGGAGGGGCGGTCAGGAGAGGTGACCGTAAGAGAGGGGGGGAGCTTGCCACTTGTGAAAAGCACGTCTGGAAGGTTCACAATTGATAGAAGGTGCCCAGGCACCGGGGAATGGGCACAAACAGGGGCCGGTCCCTGCCGTGGATGGTTAGCTGTCAGGAAGCCGTCAAGTGCAGGTGGATCCTGCATCTCTGACCAATTGAAGGTCTGGGGCGGCCGTGCGTGGAGCATGTCTGTCAGTGCCGCTCTCCCAATGGCATTTGGTCACTTCGTGTCTCTGTGTCACGATTATGGCCATTCTCACAATATCTCCAAAAAAATTTTTTACGTTTTATTTAGTTTTGAGAGAGAGAGAGACAGACAGACAGAGCACAAGCGGGGAGGGGCAGAGAGAGAGGCAGACACAGAATAGGAAACAGGCTCCAGGCTCTGAGCTGTCAGCACAGACCCTGACGCAGGGCTTGAACCCATGAACCATTAGATTGTGACCTGAGCTGAAGTCGGACGCTCCACCGACTGAGCCCCCCAGGCCCCTCCTTATATCTGTTACACTGTGATGTACAGTGTATGTTTGTCATACAGGATTACACTCGCTGAGGGCTCAGATGACGGTTAGCATTTTTTACAAGACACTGCTTTGTTTAACGTTTACTTATATTTGAGAGAGAGCGTGAGTCGGGGAGAGGTAGGGAGAGGGAGACAGAGGATCCAAGGTGGGCTCTGCACTGACAGCAGACAGCCCGACATGGGGCTCAAACTCAAGAATTGTCAGATTGTGACCTGAGCCAAAGTTAGACGCTCAACCTACTGAGCCACTCAGGCGCCCTGCAATAAACTCCTTGTTTTCTTAATTTTTTTTATGTATTTTATTTTGAGAAAGAGAGAGAGACAGAGAGTGAATCAAGGAGGGGCAGAGAGAGAGTGAGACAAAGTCTGAAGCAGGCTCCAGGCTCTGAGCTGTCAGCACAGAGCTTGACATGGGGCTCGAACCCATGAGATCATGACCTGAGCCAAAGTCAGCCGCTTAACCGACTGAGCCACCAGGTGCCCCAAACTCTTTTTTTAAACTACTTTTTAAAGTATGTACGCTGTCTTTTAGACATAGTGCTATTTATTGCACATTCAATAGACTCCAGTGCAGACATAACTTCTGTGCACCAGGACACCAAACAATCCGTCTGATCTGCTTTATTGCGATCTGTGGCTCATTGCAGGGTTCTGGAAGCGAACCCACGACATCTGAGGGGTCCTGGTATGGACACCTGCTGCAGCACAGGTGAGCCCTGTGGACTGAGAGCCACGTTAGACCCGCAGACACAAAAGGCCCCGTAAATCTATAGAGACAGGAAGCGGATTCGTAGTCGCCAGGGGCTGGGGGGTAAGAGGGCAGGGGCTGGGGGGCATGGGGTCTCCTCTCGGGGTGATGAAATGTTCCGGAACGAGACATGGGTGCTGCTGTACATCACGGTGCGTGTACTAGATACCGCTAGATGCACACACTTCAGAACGGCTGGTTTTAGATTTTGTGAATTTTACCTAAAAAAAAAGTCTAAAGCAAAAAAGCAAGACTGAGTCATGAGAAAATCCTGCTGGGAGGGAGGGAGGAGGGTCCCCTGGGTAATTCCAGGCTCTGGTGGGAGGTGACCCATGCTGCCCTCTGCCTGGGCCCCAGATCGTGGCACGTGCAATGCCCACTGAAGCCTCAGACACCCGCCCCATCTGCCAGGGAGACCACTCACTGCCCGTCCTTGGTCCATTCCACCTGGGGCGTGGGGACCCCCGAGGTCCGGCACTCCAGTCTGACGTCTGCGCCGGCCAGACCCAGCACGTCCTGGGCGGCCCCGGCTCCCGCCACGGAGGGAGGGACTAGGAGGCGGGGAGGGTGGGTAGAGGGGCAGGGAGTTTTCAAATCCTGCACAAGCAAAGGCCCTGCGGCCAGCCTTTGTCTGTGCGGGTCCCCGGGTGCACCCTTCCCTCCCCTCCCGCCCGTGACCCGAAGCTCCCTGGCTGATCAGGACCCTGCTTCCTGCATTCCCTGCGGCTGACACTGCTTTCTGTAGCACGTGACACAACCGTGTGACTGTCTAACGTCTGCCCTGATGGCTCTGTAAGGACCCGTACGGGGTCCGTCACCGGCCCCTCTGTGCCCCCCCCCCCCGACCCCGGCCTCACTCACTGATCACGAGCAGATCAAAGTCCCTCTGAGCAGTCCCCGCCTGGTTCTCTGCCCGGCAGGAGTAGAGGCCCGAATCGGCCTCCTGGATCCTGGGAAAGTGGAGGGCCCCGGGCTTGTCCGGCAGGCGGTGACCACCCCCCTCGGGAATCTGGGC
>PJEM01016767.1:0-15206 GCA_004023845.1 Helogale parvula | reverse complement strand
GAAGAAGTTAACATTTTTTAACCTTTTTTCTCCTTTACTAAAACGGCCGGCTGACTTGCCTTAACTCCTAGTAAAGTTCAAGTGAGATTGGAGTTTTCTGTGTCAGTTCATGATATTATTAGAGTTGCCCGTTTAGCTCCTTTTCATAGCTTCTGTTTTTCTTACGACTAACATTGCCTCTTATTGCTTGTATTTTAAATACAATTTTAAGCCATTACACAATAATATGAGTGAATGTGTTTGAAAAGTTGAGATATAGAAGTTGTGTAATAAAACATGAAAACTTCCCCTCGTGGTCTTTTCTGCCCCTTTGCACACAGATGCTCCTAACTTGGGGCTGGCTTGCACTTTTGTGTGTGTTCTTCCAGATAGTTTCTGAGAATGTACGTTGTTGTATTTTTCTGGTTTTACAAAATCTGGAATGAGTGGTAATAATAATGAGATGTTAATTTAGAAATCCCAGGCTGTTAACCTTGGAATGAAAAGAGATCCTTTCCTTGCAGTAGTAAAGGCCTCCATATCTTTTCCAAGTTCAGCATGTTTTAAATGGTTGTTTGGGTATAAGAAATGAGTTCCACAGAAGTCATCGTTTACAAAATCCTGTATCTCACTGGAAGAAATTCTTTTTATGTATCTTTCATTCATCTGATGTCACTAAATGCATTAAGGATATAAATGTGACCAGCATCTGAACGATACTGTGTTTCGTAAGTTTTCATTTGAAGAGTTACCAGTTAAGCGTGCTTGCCTTTACATCAAGGTAGTATTGAAAAATAGTGAGAGCCAGGAGACTGGAGTGTCAGGGCAGTCAAAATAGCCTCCGAACCAGAGTCAGGTTCCTGGAAATTAAATCATTAGCTGGGGCCTGAGAGGGTAGGTAGGAAGGAAATCTATCCAGAAGTGAATCGCTTACTAAGGGAGTAGGCACTCTTGTGGCTGTTGTGTTTACCAGGAGACCCTGAGTCTGGGTCGTAAAACTGTACTGCTGGCGTTCCTCAGAAAGCCAACCAGGATTACCCTCTGACCCAGCAGTTACACGCCTAGGTATACACCCGCCCGAAACAGGATTGAAACTGAAAACGGAGTCATGCAGATTCTTGTCCGTGTCCACAGCTGTTCATAATAGCCCCAACGGGGAGACAACCCGAGTGCCCATCAACAGATGAGTAATTAAACAGAACGGGGTATTTACAATGGAATATTATTCAGCCATTGTATGTATTCAGAATGAAGTTCTGATGTGTGCTACAGTATGAATGAACCTCGAAAATGTTATATTAAGTAAAATAAGCCAGACACAAAACGACAAATACTGTGATTCCAGTGACATAAAATACTTAGGATAGATAACTTCATAGAGACAGAAGATGAGAAGTTTCCAGGGCTGGGGGTAGGGAGGAGAATGGGAAATTATTTCCTTATGGGCACATAATTTCTGTTTGTGGTGATGAAAATTTTGGAAATAGTGGTGATGATTGTACAACATTGTGAATGTAATTAATGGCCTCGAATTTTACGCTTTAAAAATGGTTAAAATGGCAAAAATTTTTAAAGTGTTTCTTTTTGAGAGAGCGATAGAGTGCAAGCAGAGGAGGGGCAGAGAGGGGGAGATAAAGGACCTGAAGCAGGCTCCGGGCTGATGGCAGAGCGCCCAGTGTGGACTCAGACTCATAAACCATGAGATCAGGACTTGAGCTGAAGCTGGACGCTTAACCAACTGAGCCAGCCAGGTGCCCCTAGAATGGCAAATTTTACATATTTTATCACAAAAGAGTTAGGAAAACCCCTATGCCAGTGTTAAAACGTGTTTCCAGTATTAAAAATTCTTATAGCTTCCAAGGCAACATTTCAGTTTTTAGGGATTCTTGTGAAGGATACTAGTATTAAATACTTGTCACAAACCTTGAGTCCTGTCACACACGAAAACTGCCTTCAAGGAGTTCGTTGTCTAGTAAAGGTGGTGGGAAATGCATGAATGGATCTTTGGTAGCACTTGGAAACCTGAATAATATTTGCGAAGTAGTAAATGCACGCTGCATGTTAGGAAGGTTCAGAGCAGTGAGAGATTGCTTTGACCTGGGTGTGAGGAGTTTTTTTTTTTTCTCACTTTTTTCTTTTATTGGGAAGCAGGCACAGGGCAGATCATAGGGCGGGAAGCAGTGTGATGCCTCCTGGCGAGATCCAGGACAATGGTAGCCAGAGTCAGGGACAGCACGGTGGCCTGGCCTATGCCCACGATTACAGGGGTGTGAGGAGAGGTCGACCCCTCTGCACCACGATCGGCAGCCTTTCCCAGGAAGATCAGGGGCCCCACGGTGATATCCACTTCTTCGATTACGTGTCTGCGATTGCGACTTCGGGGAGCCAACTTGCCCCACGGTCTCTCTGGGTGGAACAGCCTCCTGGAGTGGCCTGGAAGGCCACAGCTACCTTTGTTACAACAGTTACAGACCTCAGCAGGGCCTTCTGCTGGGAACCACCTGTTAGAAGACTTGACAAAGGAGCAGGCTTTGTTTAGCTGGTCGGGGACTTGGTCAGCCAGAGTGACTTTTAGATGACAGGTGATGTAGATCATGTTTCTGGGGTCATTTGCAAAGTGTAACATGTCCACTGTGAACCGGAGAGTCTCTGAAGCACTTTGAGGTCTGGGACAGCTTCATGGAGGAAGTGAGAAGCAGCTAGAAGAGTGAGAGGCGTCTGTAGTGGAGAAGAGGCCAAGAGGGCACTATTGGGCCATAGTGACACCTAGGGCTGGAGAGTAAGAGTGGGAAACAGGCAATAAGAGATAAAGTTTGTGTTCCTCAGTGTCAGGCTGATGCTTTGAATATCATTGAATCATTGAAATCCTTTTCGGCTGGAAGCATAATCCAGTTAGAGCTGAGTGTCTGGATAGAGACAGAACAAGGATTGAGTGGCGCTGGCCGGGAACCGGGAGACTTGGGAGAGCTGCGGTAGTGGGGGGGGGGGGGGGGGGGGGGGGGGGGGGGGGGGGGGGGGGGGGGGGGGGGGGGGCGGGGGCTGGCGGCAGCAGCAGCGAGTGGAGAAGAGAGAGAGCTGGGAAGCAGTAAATCTAGAGAACTCGGTCGCTGATTTAGAGATGTAGGACTCGAAAGGAGCCAGAGCTGCTTTGGGTATTGGGGAAAATTGTGGTGCCACTAACAGCAGTCAGGAAGGCAGGAAGATGAACTGGTTGAGAAAGCAGAGAGATTAGCTAGATCCTCCTTCCAAGGTTTAAATATTTGTCTTGTTGACCGAATACAGTGCTTAGTGTATTGCTGCTACTTAGTAGGCTCAGTAAATATTTGCAATTTGATCATATATTTTAAGTTTATTATTAGCCGGTTATTGAACTCTTAGTCGACCTGGTCTAAGATTAGATTAGACAAATGGATTATAAACTTCTTAAAAGGCAAGGAGCATGATTTTTCTCTTTGATTCTGATTTTACATGTCTTCCCCCCAACTTTTTTAGTTTGAAGAATTTCAAAGCTACAGAAAAGCTGAAAGAATACAGGAACGCCCACTCTTTTAACTCATCAGCTGTTAAAATTTCACCACATTTGCTTTGTCTCTCTTTTAAAAATGTCTATATATTTATTTTGCAGAACCTTTTGGAAGTGTGCTACAGGCATCATGACACATCCATGTGTTTAGGGAACATGCATTAAACCCAAGGGGCTGGCGGGGATGCTGAGGCTGGAACTGGCTTTGGGAGTACGTGTTAGATTTGAAAGTTTGGGGATGGTCGAAGTACGCCCGACTGTCGAGGGGAGAGGATTGAAAATGGCGCTCTGACGGAGGTCTGCAAAGGAAGGATGAGGGAAAAGAACAAGGACCCGGAGAAAAAAGAAGCAATGTAGGAAGTGAGCTCCAGGTTCTAGGGGAGGTCATTAGCCTTTAAAGTGTAGAGTTAAGAGTGTGCTCTGTAGGCTGAGAAGAAGTAGGAAAAAGTGAAAATGGCAAGGAGGGCAGATGATTTTAAAACATGACTGTAGAGAAGGTGATAGAATACAGAACTGAGATCTTAAGTGGAGAGCGTATATTTAGAAAGATTGGAAGCTTGGCACATTATGATAGAGTGACAGTTTCTACAGGATTGGAAGCATTTTTTTGACCTTGAGTAACACGCTGGCTACTGGTGTAGAGTAGAAAGAAGCAGTGTCTGTCCCCGGTGTTCTTTGGTTCTTTCTGGGTAGACTTTAAGTTCCTTGAGAACAGGAATTATGTCTTTGCCATCCCTACCTTGTCCAAAAAAGAGTCGATAAACAGTACATATTTGTTAAATTAAAACACAGACACAAAAACCTAATTTGAGTCTGAAGGCTTAATGGAATGTCTTCATTACCCTCTTCAGAAAATAATGGAAAGAGCTGTGGAGTTGCTGTCACATTTTACAGCTGTCTGTTGCTGGCAGTCTTCCTGAGTTGGCACCCAAGCAGTTTTGGCAATTTTCACCTTCTCCGAATCAGAGAGGAGCTCTGGACCACAGTGTTCTACAAAAGACAGCATCAGTGCTCTGGGCTAGACAATACCAGTACCTTTGATTACCATGTTTTGACTTGGTAAGATTCGTGTTTGCCAACAAGTGAGCGTGGGTTTAGGGGTGCTAAAGTAAATTGGACTTCCTAGTGCTGTCCCCCCAAATCCTAAAGCTATTCCAGATAGTCAGCTACGTTAGAGATGCTGGCACCCGCCTCAGACATCTGACACACTCCCCATCATCAGTGGAGTGAAACAGGGTTTCATAATAAGCCCATTCTTAACTCAGCCTCTCTTAATGCAGCCATGCTGTAAAGTGAAACAAAAGACCTAGTAACTGGTGTCAGAATATGCCTCTAATCCTCTGGGAAACTTCTTTCCTCTGGGCTAAGAAGCTCATCAAAGCTCTTTGCTTGAAAATTGTAATCCAGGAATTGCTGTATGCTCGTGGGTTTTTTCTTGAAACATATATGCAAGTGATTATGGATTACTTTGCGGAGCCCAAGCTGCACTGCGCTGCATGTATGATAAACCTGTGGAGGGCCACGGTGATGTCTCAGCCTGGCAGGAAAGGCTTAGGAAGCCAACAGTTTGCATGTGCAGAACGTAATTGAAAGTTGTCATTGGATTTCGTTACTGGGGCAGCGTGCTATTCACTAACATGTCCATTTACAAAGTAGTCAAAAACAATTCTGTCTGCTTTGTTTCCTTCTTTTTTCTTTTCTTTCTTTTTTTTTTTTTCTTTTCCTGTCTGCTTTCTAAAGAACTTGAATAGGACAGAGGGAAATGCCAGGCAAAATAAAGGGACTGTATTATGAAGTTCTTAAATAGCATGGAACATTGTATTTGCTACAGGTGTCACGTCTGACTTATCTCTAGTACTGACTTGTGTCAGCATTAAATTTTATTTATTTTTTATTAAAAATTATTAAATGTTCATTTTTGAGAGACAGAGACAGAGTATGAGCGGGGGAGGGCCAGAAAGAGAAGGAGACATGGACTCCAAAGCAGGCTCCAGGCTCTAAGCCATCAGCACAGAGCCCAACTTGGAGCTCGAACTCCGGAACAGTGAGATCATGACCTGAGCTGAAATTGGATGCTCAACCGACTGGGCCACCCATGTGCCCTTTTCATTTTTAAAAGTTCGTTTATTTTTGAGAAAGTGTGAGTGGGGGAGGGGCAGAATGAGAGAGAAAGGGAATTCCAAGCAGGCTCCTTACTGTCAGCACAGAGCCTGATGCCAGGCTCGAACCCATGAACCATGAGATCATGACCTGAGCTGAAGCTGGATGCTTAACTCACTGAGCCACTCAGGCGCCCCTAAATTTTAAATAGTAATAATTAATGGAGGCTCAGTAGGGTCTACCAGTAATGAAATGATCATCGTGTAATACCAGGACCCTGGGTATTTGTATCTATTTTAATTGATAGGTGGAAAATTGATATGGGATAGATCTTAATAAATTCTGTAGGAAAAGACATAGGAGCACATTTTCAGATAGCACCTGAGCAGTTTAGAATGATTTTACTTAGAGAAAAGTTTTAGATAGGATGTAGGTCAAAAGGTCAGGATTGGGGTGCCTGGGTGGCTCAGTTGGTCGAGAGTCTGACTCTGGATTCACCTCAGGGTCATGATCCCAGGGTTATGGGCTTGACCCCTGCATTGGGTTCCTCACTGAGTGTAGAGCCTGTTTAAGGTTTCTCTTCCTCTGCCCCTCTTCCCTACCTACGCTCTTGCTCTCTCTCTCAAATAAAAAAAAAAAAAAACAGTCAAGATTATAATCGGGAAGCAATGTTTTACAAGAGTGACAACAGCCTGAGTAAATCAAATCATATTTATTTGAAATTTTAGAGTCCTCTGTGCTATGCAGGTGACTAAAACAGACCTGGCCTCTGACTTGTGGAATTAGTTTTATTTTACTTACTTATTTTTATTCTTATTTAATGTTTATTTTTGAGAGAGACAGAGAGAGCACGAATGGGGGAGGGGCAGAGAGGGAGGGAGATGCAGAATCTGAGGCAGGCCTGAGGCTCTGAGCTGGTCAGCAGAAAGCCTGACGTGGGGCTTGAACCCATGAACTGTGAGATCATGACCTGAACTGAAGTCAGATGCTTGACTGAGACACCCAGGTGCCCTTATTTATTTCTAAAATCATTTTCTATAATATACAAGAAACACATAGGACTCGAAGAAAGCCCGAGAAAGTGCTCAGTCCCCGACTTGGTAGTTCAGGGGGATATTCATGACGAGCCTTTCCAGTCTCCCAGGGAAAGAAGGGGTTGAGGACACAGTGTCACTAGGCTCCTGGTGACCACAGCGCTGGGGCCATGCATGGCCTGGGTCTCCACCGAGTTTGGACAGTACTGATCGTCCTGGTCCTGCTCACTCCTATACCTGGCCTCCAGTTTCCAGAATAGCCTTTTCCTTTAGTTCCGTGGCGTTTTCACTAGGGGTGAAGGCAGCTTACCCTGTTGTGGTGTCAGAGTTCTGGGGGAGTTGTCACCCTCTACGATGGTAAGGGGAGATCTCCTTAGTACCTTGCCATTTGCTTTCCGTCTCTGGTGCTTAGAGCCTCAAGATCTGGGCCCCTGGGTGGCTCAGTCGTTTGAGCATCCAACTCTTTGATTTTGGCTCAGGTCATGATCTCACGGTCCGTGAGGCATAACTCTTCATTGGGCTTCATGCTCACCTGTGAAGCCTCCTTGGCATTCTTTCTCTCTCTCTCTGCCCCTGCCCTACTTGTGGTCTCTCTAAATAAACATTAAAAAAATAACAACTCAGGAGTCTCAGGGTCTCTCAAGGGCGTGTCTGAGCCCTGGCTGGCAATGGGGATTTCTTAGGGCTGTCCTGCTTCGTCCTTGGAGAACACCTCCTCTCCCTCAGGCTCTAGGGTGACATCTCATTCTCCAGGGAGAACTGGGTACCCAGAGGCATGTACAGTTCAGAAGATGAAATTGCCTCTAAGGGCAGAACAGGCTGTGAGGGAAGATTTGATTTGGGGGCTTCAGTCTCAAATACGTCACTCAGCTCTTTCAGCCCTGGGCTTGGGGGCTCTCTGCTGCTGGTCTTCATAGGTGTCTGCAATGCTGAGGGTGGGAGAGCAGGGATCTGGGTCTTGAACCTGATTAGGACCTTCCAGTTGCTCCCCTTTGGGTAGGTTTGGCTGTGGAGAGCTCTCCGCCTGGATGGGAGTGTGTGTGGGATGCTGACACTAGGTAAATGGGATTCTGCCACCGGGGCCAGAAGCATGTGCGGTGGAGGTCGTGCTGAAGTGACTGGGGTGCTCTTCTTCACAGAGCCCGGCCCAGGGCAAGGAAGGGTGCTGGGCCCCAACTCCTCCTCTGGGTGCACAGCAGCTGGAGCCTCATCTCCCCATGCTGAGTTTCACGCCTCCCTGAAACTTGAATTTTAGTAGGCAGTACAGATAGTAACTAGGTAGAAGTATAGGTAACTACAAGTTGAGTCAGCTTGTAAGAGACATTAACAGTGCAGTGACGGGAAGTAACTGGGGTAAGGAGGTTACTAGGAGAAGGCTTTAAAAACACATTTCGGCAAAGACCTAGAACATGAGAAGGAAGGAGGAGGAGTCCTTGTGAGAAGTACAGAAAGAACAACCCAGACTGAGGGAAGCACAAACACGGATGCCCTGAGGTGGGGAGAACCACGTGATGCAGGGTCACGTAGACCAAGATAGAGCGTTTGGATTTTTATTCTAAGAACAATGGGAAGCCATTCAAGGTTGTAAAGCAAGGAAGTGACATTATTTCAGTAGTGATTTAAGTCTTTTCCTGCCCTACTTGCTGTGTGGAAGGTAACTGGGGAGCAAGGCACAAGTGGAAAAAAGGAGACAAGAAAGGAGGGAATTGGTGTATTCTGGGCAACTGGTGATGGCAATAAGTATTAAGATGGTGGCAGTGAAGATGGGTTTAGAACACCTGGACCTTTTGATGGATCTCATGTGGGAGATGAGAGAAAGGACCAAGAATGGCTCCAAATTTCTGTGGTCTTAGATGATGGCCACATTTTACTCATAGGAACAAGACTGGAATAGGATCTCTGTGCATGTGTTTTGGGATGAGGACAGCATAGAAAATGAGTCTTTGGGGCACCTGGGTGGTTCCATCAGTTAGATGTCTGACTCTTGATCTCCACTCAGGTCATGATCTCCCGGTTTGTGGGTTCAAGCCCTGCATTGAACTCTGCTGACCACACAGAGCCTGCCTGGGATTTGTCTCTCCCCCTCTGCCCCTCCCCCACTCAATTTTTCTCTGTCTTGTTCTCTGAAAATAAATAAACTTTAAAAATGTGTTCTAACATTTCTGGGGGAAAAATGAGTCCTCCTTTGTGGATATGTTAGGTTTCAGATAGGTAACAGTGAGGCATCCAAGTGAAGGTGTCGGATATCTATGTATGTATATATCTGTTAACATCTATAGATATGTTAGGTATAAATAATTGGAACTCAGGACTATTTTGAACTCAAGGTAGACACATATGCTTGAGCTACGTGTACATTTGGGAGACGTTCAATATATAGAAGTTCTTATCTGGGGAATGCCTCAAGCTCACCTGGAGAAGAAAGATGGAGTGAGAAGAGGGCCCAGGATGTGGACTTGAACCTGTAGCATTTAGAGGTTGTATGGCCTGAAGGAGAGGCCAGCCAAAGGGGACTGAGAGCAGGAAAACCGAGAGTAGTTTCAGAAAGCAGCAGGTGGAAAGCATGTTGAGGTAGAGTGGCCATCAGCTCTGAAATAACCCTGTGAGGTACAGATGAACAAGTAATTTCTGGATTTTACAATTTCAAATTTTTGGTGATTTTTACAAGACAGATCTAATGTAAGAGAGGTGATGCAAAAGGAGGTGATTTTCAGGAAGGAAAAGATGTTTATTTGTGTTGCTCTTTCCAGTTAGAAGGTTTCATGGTGTTTAATCAGGGGAGGTGAATTCATATTATCAGAATTTTATACTTGAGGGCAGAACTTTTTAACGTCATGTAATTATTTTTCTGGGGAGAGTGTCTCTTAATTCTAGTGGATTCTCCAAGGAGTTTTGGGGGGTTTCTTCTCCCTACCCCACTAGAAAAAAGTTAACTTCTGTTTAGTAGATTCAAGTCCTTTGTGATCTTTATGGCTAACATTCTAGTATGAATATCATATGTAAATAGTGCTGGGTCTGAATATCACTTATTTTGAAAATGTTAAGGAATGGATTAATTGGAAAATCAGTAAATTGCTGCTGCCATCCTTACATTTTTCTTACATACTTTGATTTGTGTCGACTTTTTGTATTCTTCACACTTGTGGATGCATGAGAATGAGTGGGTACATGTGTTTACTTTTAACACTAAATTATTCATCATAATTCAGTTTTTTCATCCTTTTAAGATTGGCTGTTTTGTTCAAGCTTTACATTGAAATTACCTGTAATTTTTAAAGCATCATCATATAAGCATCATCTTTCATTTACCACTCACATTTTGTTTATTAATTTGTTTCATATTATCCAGGGAGTCTTGGTCCTATGTAACGTAATTAAGGTTGTCCCTTTTTCTGAGCATGGTCTTCTCAGCACACATACTTGTCTGTTACACACAGGCGGCCAGGGAGCAGCAGGACATTTAGAGCCGGGGTTGAATGGGTAGTGATAGTTTCCTATAAGAAAATGTCACATGATGGAAATACTTACCTTCGTCCTTCTCATTAGAACAGTATGTGTACGTAGTAGCTTGTGTGTAAAAATGCCAGGTTCCCATTCAAATCTGCGTGTGAGGGATTTGGGGAAGTGTTAATGGCAGACATTCTCAGTGGTCTAGTTCTGATGTCTTTTTATTCATGTTACCACAAAAATGACCAGTCAAGTACTTTATTACATTTTTAGTCTTAAAAACATAGTATGTCTCATTGACATTAGCTTTGTTTAAAAGTGGGCTCTTCGGGTTATGATAGATACTTTTCACATTTTCTAACCATGAAAGGTTAGCTTCCACTCTGCCTTTACAGTAGATGAGTATTTGGAGGAGAAATTATTTATGGTGTGCCTTATTCAGATAACTTTGACAAATTTGTAAATTAAAATTGATGACATAGATGGTTTTAATCTGTAGAACATGAAGTGTCAGTCTCACATTCTGGTACTGGAGGTCACTGGGCAAGATGAAGGCAGCCAGGTTGTGCTGCTTGGTTAGGTCAGTGACTCAGACTGTCTTATAAAGGGATACAGCGTTCTGGGAGCATCGAGAGTAGACCTGAGAAGTTTTCAGGATTAGGAGATACTCTTACAGTTCAGATTATCAGTTGGAATCACACAAGCGTTAGGCACTGCCCGGGGAAAGCACGTGAGAACATGTCGAGCCGCAAGTGTTTTGCTACATAGGAATGTTGTTCCCCAAAGAATTCAGATTTCTTCTACACATAATCCTTCCTCCTCTATGGGGATACATCTCAGCTTCTCAAGGTAATTTATTGGAATTGGCTTTATAAAACTTTATTTCTTAGTGGACTTTGCTAGAGCACATTTATCCTAAAGAAAAAGAGGTGTTGAATTGGTATACATCAAAGACTGTAAAAGAAAACATTTGTTTTATAACAAGCACCCAGGAGGATATTTTTATAAACATGAAAGATAACTTTCCTCTAACCTAAGTAAATATTTCAAAACAAATGTATGTTAAGTGATTATAGTAATGTGTGAGCAGAGACTAGCAGTAAAGATAGCAGTATCATATATTACTTAATAGTATATGATACTTCTTTGGCTTTGGTCCTTTTTCTGAGTAATTGTTTCTGTGAAAGTCATCAAGATGCATAGGTTCATTTTTCAGCCTCTCCAGAAAATGTTTCTTCTCTGTAGTTTAGTATCCTGAGATATTTTCACATCTGAAGTGTTTATTATATAGTAAACATTGTCACGTGATATGAACCAGTCCTAAAGTTAACCATATGCTGAGGACACAATTGCTTTTAGAATGGAAATTTGAAATTGGTGTCTGTTTTCTCTGGCCATACTGCTGGATTCTGTGTAGATGCAGGGGTTTCTACTACTACTTTTACTGTGGCAATTTTACATTCATATATTGTAGTACCTGCAAGTTAAAATACTATAATAGGGGGTGGGGTAAAAAACTATTAAGATCTTAAGATCTTGGAATCCAAGTTGATGTTTGTGATGGAAATTTGGTCGCTAAATGGATTGGCTGCTCCCTTCTCTGTACTCATCTCTGTGTCCTGATTATTATGTGGTGTGTATTGATAAACAAATTTTTATTTATTCTGCGTTGTGTTGCTAGATTACTGCTATGTTCTTCTTTTTCCAGAGCCATTCTTGAAACCTTTCTACGTGGGTGTTTGTTATGGTCCAACTTTCACTGCTTTCCAAAGACTTAAGAGTGCCCGGCCTTTTCAGTAGCCTCCTCCAAAACACTTGTCTTCAGTTGTGAAGCTTCTCTGATCTTTGGCAAGCCTCTGTCTATTGTAGGATGTGGTTTGAGGATGATAACATTAACACATTGTCATTTGACCTAGAGATTAATTTTTTTTTAAATGCTGTCTTGTTTAAGGGGGTAAGTCAAATCTCAGGATACCTAATGATATGACTGCAGGCTTCATTTGCATTTTCCTTTCTGGATAAAATCTATATCCGTTCACTGTTGCATTTCTGGCTTTCTTACACCCTGGTGTGCTCTCTCCCCTTACGGTCCCTTCTGGAAAAAAAGAATTCGTCACTTGGGTGAAGTTTTCTCAGAAATTTCTCCTGGACATACTCACTTTGAGTCAAAAAACAGATAGTTTGGTAAACACTTGACATTTTGAGAGAGAGATACAATTGGGTGCATCCAGACTTTATCTGTGAATTATTACTGGCCTAACTTTGAAGGTATGATTCATTCCATAACAGGCATTTATACTGAGTCTAGTAGACTAGTAATTATGTTCCTCGAATGGGTTTTTAAAATATATAACCTACCGAACACACATCATTTGCATCATGAGAATTGTCTGTACTTAATAACAACAGTTTTTTGTTTGTTCCAGTTAAGTCTTAGTACTAGTTTGGCCAGTGTATTGGGGCCTGGCAGGGTTGACTGACTCAGCTGCGGTGGGCGGGGTGGTCTCCTGCCTGCTCCCTCTGTGCATTCTGCCTGTTTTACTGGGAGTCCGGCTGAGTAGCACACATCATCAAGCACCCTGCCAGTGCTCCTGTCTTTGCCTGGCCTGGCCTGTTCCATTGGACAGCCCTTTGACTTAACTGCTCCTCACCGTACTCAGTTGTTCATTTTAACATTTACTGAGCACTTCCTGTTGTGCCCGGTCCTGAAGATAGAGCAGTAAAAAAGACTATGTCCCTTTCCTAATGGAGCTTACATTCATATGGGGGGAGGGACAATGTAAAAATGTACAAATGTTGGGGTGCCTGAGTGGCTCAGTTGGTTAAGCGTCTGACTTCGGCTTGGGTCATGATCTCGCAGTCTGTGAGTTCAAGCCCCAATTCTGGCTCTGTGTTGACAGAGGCAGGAGCCTGCTTCGGATTCTGTGTATCCCTCTCTCTCTGCCCCGCTCACACTGTCTCTCTCTCTCAAAAATAAATATTAAAAAAATGTATGAAAGTAATTTCAGATAACAATACTAAGGAATTAAAACAAGATAATGGCATAGTGAGTGAGTAGGCAGATTGGGTTACTGTTCTCCATTTTAGGGAGATGACCATAAATGATGACCAGGACCTAGGCATGAGAAAAGCATTTTAGGCAGAAAGACAGAAAATAGGTGCTGCATGGGAAGGCCAGCGTGGCTGGACGTTGTAAGGATGAGAGTGGTAGGAGATGTGGTAGGCGGAGTCAGATGTTAATTTCAGTAGAAAATCACTGGAGAGTTTTAAGTAGAATGATAGACGCCCACATTTAGCCTCTACTAGAATACTTTACATAAAACTTCCAGCTTTTAAAATGTTTTTGGAGATCTCCTTTGTAAACATCTTTTTTTAACAGACAGATTTACTGACATTTTCTTGTGTACAGTTTGTTTTATGTCTGGATATAATTGCTATGTCTTCATATCTATTTTGTCTAGATATCTGTATCTATTTTCTCTAGAAATTTTATAAAGACTAGAGATCTACTACCCAGAATTTGTGTCTAAATCTGCGAAGGGAAGTATAACAGTACATAGCTTGTCTTGACATAATGGTTGGGTGAAAGTATGAATGCTTTTAATGCATGCGTAGCGTTCAAAGCCAACAAAAGCAGCTTGTTAGTGTCATTGTCCACTTGAAGTGAAGATAGCCTGAGTCGGCCAGTGTGGAAGCATCAAGGGTTTGGCCTTGTATCTTTTTAAGAGCAGGAACAGCGACTGAGAGCTTGAGGAAGCAATGAAGAACCCTCAGTAGTCTGGGAGGCAGCTTGCCAGATTTATTCTAGTCCCCACTTGATTATTTATCTGTGATACTGGAAAGATTTATCTGTGTATTGGGAAGCCCCAAATCTTTGTGATATGACTATCGAGAGAGAATGTTTTCCAGTTTCTTTGATTTGGTAAGTGCTTTTATGGAATAATAATTTTGCCATAATTTTTAGTTATAGTAGCCGAGATATTTGGACTAAAGGAGACATGTAGGCCAAACACAGGTGTTAAGGCTATAAAACAGATTGGTAGTGATATGAAAATTCTTAGATGTGTATTTGAAATTTCAGTTGCAAGAAAACAAAACAAATTCAGTTACTGAAACTCTTTTGACTAGTTTTTTAATAAAATGACTTATAAAATGAAATGTAATTCTAGGATATCTTAATAAACATTATTACAGGAGGTTTGGGGTTACATTGATAAGAAATTTAATCATTTCATAATGAAGGGTAATTTTTCTTACTGAAAGACCATTTTTTTGTTAATTTTTCCCCCGAGCTAATAATAAACAGCTAAGAGAGTGGCCCTTAGGAAAATTGTTTTTTGCTTATCCTTTATAGAAAAGAATTACGCATGTCATTCAGAATTCGTAAGGGGACAAAGTTTCAGTGCAAACATGACATGGGTGTTAACTTAAAGGGAAACAACACCAATAATACAAAATAATCAAAATGCAAAGAAACTTTAATTTGTATTAGACTTTGAAATTAATTTTGGTAATTTTGTTGTAAAACGATATGAATATGTTCAGTACTCTGGTATTCATTTTATACAAAATAATGAACAATGGAAAGCCTGATGTGTGGTATTTTGGACAACTCTTTAGACTTACAGTACAAATCTTAGCTTCTTCTTCATATTCTGTGCTGTGGAGATTTAAAAATAGAATAAAACAATAAAAATGATAGCAGCTAATATGTGAATATGATTGTTGTTCTCATCTTACAGATCAGGGAAAGAGAAACCCAGAATGGTTAAGCAGCGTGCCTGGTGGCACTCCGGGGCTCTTCAGGGGTGCAGCTGGTGTTTAGATCTTGGCCTTCAGAGCCTTTTATGCCTAACCAGGATGCTCCACTGCCTCTTACAGTAGCTTTGTAAATTGTAGGCCTCACATCAGGTTGTTGATTGGTTGTTAAATTTCATTCAGCAGAAACATATTTAAATTTTAAAAAGGGGCACCTAGGTGGCTCAACCGGCTGGTGAAGTGGACAACTTTTAATTTTGGCTCAGGTCATGATCTCAGGATTGTGGGATTGAGCCCTGTGTCAGGCTCCATGCTGAGCCTTCTTAAGTCTCTGTCTCTCTGTCTCTCTGTCTCTCTCCTTCTCT
>PJEM01016766.1:0-24548 GCA_004023845.1 Helogale parvula | reverse complement strand
GAGAGAGCTGGGGAGAGAGAGGGATACAAAACTTGAGAGACTATTGAATGCTGAAAATGAACTGAGAGTTGAGGGGGAAGGGGGACGGGGGAAAAGAGGTGATGGTGATGGTGGAGGGCACTTAAGGGGAAGAGCACTGGATGGTGTATGGAAAACAATTTGATAATAAAATATTATGGAAAATGAAAAAAAAAAAAGACTCAGACACTCAAATGACTGAGCCACCCAGGCATCCCCACAAAAGATTTTTTAAACTATTCTTTACCAATAGATAGTCTAAGAAGTACTGATCTAGACTTTAAAACTGGGGGGGGCAATTGTGGAGTTGGTTAACTGTTGTTAACTGCTACCAAAGATCTGAACGAAAATATAATAGGCTCAGATCAAGTAACAATCAACTTAAAACCTCCAAGTCCATGTTAAAAAGGTTTTCATCTCCAGTGACTGAGAGACAGACTAAGCTGGACATCAGGCTTAAAATCTGACTGTAAGAGTGGCAGACTTACAAAGATGATTAGATTCACAGCCCCAGCATGCCTTCAATGCTAATAGCAGAAAAAATGAATGGGACTCAAAGACCCACCATGAGGACATTTGGGTTCAGAACCTTAAAATTCCACATTCTCTGAATCTGTGGGCCAGCAGAAATACCCCCTTTACTCCACAAAGGAGACAGACTTTCATTTGTCTAGATCTATTCAAAAGCCTCACCATCATTAATGGCTTGCAAAATGATACTTAGCCTCTTCAAAGGGACTCTGCACCTCCCATCATTGTTTCTAGTCCAATATCTAAAACTAACCCTCAGCAAGGAATCATGTGACTTCTTAAAGAACAAAAGTGACTATTCAGCAAAAAAATTTGCTGCAAGCTCAACATGAACATGAAAAACATGCCTCAGAATGGAACTTGAGAGTGCCACAGTGGGTGGGTGGAATACAAGGTTGGGTGTGGACATTTCATTGATAGGATAGCACTTTCCCATGACTCAAGAGTTAGTACCTGGCAAGGACATTGAAGCCAGTCCTAACACACTGTTGGCATGGCTCCTTGAAGCTTAGAAACAATAAGAGAATATGTAGTGGAAATGCCAGAACTGCCTTGGCAGAGTATCGAGAAAGAGAACAAAAGGCCCAGAGAGGTACCCTTGTTGGAATGAATTCACTATGTTAAACCAGAGAACATGCTAACTGACTATGTTCCCCAGAAGAGCCCAGAGAACATTCCCTTCACTAAAGCAATAAAATATTGGGGCATTGTGATCAGAAGTTTAGTGGCAGTTATTGTCTGAGGCCAGGGAAAACAGTGGGGGAAGCTGCCATGGCTCCCAAATGCCAACACAGCTAAGATTCTGTAATAACCAGGACTAAGTCAAAAGCAAAGTGAGTGCAATTACATGATAGGCAGCAAGGCTGGAATGACAACCAGAGGGAAGCCTTGACCTGTTGAGATCTGTTGCAATGACTAATAATCCATGATGTTTCCAGAGGTGAAATAGATGCTCTCTATCAACAAAGATATAGCTTGACTTATGTAACCAAAAATTATCAAGAGAGGTGAGCAGAATGTTGATGTCAGCCACCACAATAAAAAAAATTGTAATCCCCCATCCAGTTTTCAGACCTGAGCTAGTTCTTGAACCCAGAGACCATTAGTGGAAAAAGAGGCCAGATCCTCTTAACAAAAGACCATGAAAATGCCACAGAAAATACATACAGTAGTAATATTTCCTTTCCTTCCCTGAAAGAACTTCTGGTTGTACTTACCAGATAACTGTATACTAGGTAAGAGAGAATGCCCAGAAAATTCAAAGACTTTTAAATACAGGTCTTAACATATTGATACTGATACCAAGGGACACAGAGTGTAAGCATACAGATGCCACATAATAAATGGACTCCTGGATGATGTCCATTTCACAGTGGGTCCAAAGGTTTGCAGCTTCACTCTGTGTTCATTTTCCAGGTCCCTGAGCGTATGATCCAGATGACTACACATCCCTGTTGGCAAAACTCTCACACTGCTTCCCTAACCTATGTAGTAGAGTCACTACAGTAGGAAAGCCTAAGTGAAATTCTTCTCCTGCCACATACACACATACATACATACCCACACACATACTCCAATATACCACACATTCACACATACACAGAGACCCACACGTATGTACACACTGGACCAAGAGAGTAAAACTGAAGCAATACTGCATCTTAGATGCAATGCTAGAGACTCGTGTCACCTTCAAAGACTTAAATTATACAAGTCTGTGGTCCCATCATATCTCTCATTTAATTCATCAGCAAAATCAGATTGATCATGGAACAGGACAATGGACTACTATAAACGTAACCAAGTGGTAGCCTCAGTTGCAACTCTTTTTACCAGATAACTTTAGCAGAACAGAGCCACATAGCCTCTGACACTTAGCATGTTGTTTTCAATCTGGTGGATACATTCTTTTCAATCCCCTTCAAGGAGGATCAGGACAAATTTTCATTTACTTGGAACTCATAGCTTACATTTTAATGGTCTTGCCCCCAGATCTATTTAACTTTTATGTTCTCTGTCACTATATAGTTTAAAAGTTTGGTTTTTTGACCATGCCACAGAACATCAGACTGGCCCACTATATGGATACATAATCATAAATGGTCTGGTGAGCAGGAAGTGGCAAGTAGTCAGAAGCCCAGCTAAGACATGTGCACCAGAGGTGAAAGGTAAGTCCTGCAAAGACCCAGAGGCCTGCCACGTCAATAACTTTGTAAAGATCCAGTGGTCTGGGGCATATTGGGATATTTCCTCTAACGTAAAGGAGAAATCATTTGACCTTGAGCCTCTACCTTTAAGAGAGAGTCCCTTACGTGGCAACATAAGACTTGGCATATTCCATGATGTCAGCAATACCTAGGTAGACAACAATGTAGTTTGGAGTTTCTGGCAAGCTTAAGCAAGAGAATCACAGAACAAAACCTTAGGATTCTAGAGCAAGGATCTGCTATCTGCAGTAAAAATCTTCTTAAACATTAAAAAACAACTTTGAGCTTGCTATTGGGCTCTAGCAGGGACTGAGCATCTGACCTGACCATGAGATATCAAGGAACCATGATACCAGAGCAGTCCACCATGATCTGGGTGTTTTAAGATCCATCAAGTCATAACAGAAAAGGCACAGTAGGGAGCAGGCCCAAGCAGGTCCAGAGAGTAAAAACAGGCATAACAGATCTTATACCACCCACTTCTGTTGCACCAATGTGTTTCCATCAGCTCACAGTGGTAGATACTTCCCATCATCAGCTGACAGAGAAGGAAAACCTGGGCCTGGGTCATAGATCAGCTATCTTCATATACTGGTGTGAGCCAAAAAGGGACTGTCTCCCAACAGTCTAGAACAGAGGTGGCCCTGAAAGTCAGCAGTAAAGGGAAGTCCTCCCAGTGGAGAAGGCCTCAATTACTCTCAACTGATCACCAACATGATGTGGTGGGAGAAAGGGGCTATGACTCTGCTGTTCACACATTCCTGGGAAGTGGTGAATGGTTTAAAACTAGTATTGTTAAGAAGTCTGGAAAGATCAAGATTGGGGACAAAGTGTACAGATTTTTCTCAATGCCTGCAACAGAAGATGCATTGCACAACCAAATGGACAGGATTCTGAGATCAGCTAGCCCCTGCCCTTGACCCTTATGACTAATGCTGTGCCTTCAACATGGTGCCATCCCTCAAAGAAACCAAACAGCTTCTTCATAGCATGTTAATTATTTCAGATCCACTCACCTAGAAAGCTATCTTTTGTTCTTATTGCACTGACACATATTCTAGGAATGGCTTTTCCTTTTTGGCCCAAAGTATCTTGGTCACTATACAAGGGCTCCCAGAGTATCTAATTTACTGTTAAGCGATCCTGCTAATATCACTTTGGACCAAAGGCTCACTTTATAGTGAGAGGTGCCATGATGGGCACATGACCATAGGACCCAGCAGTGCTGCCATATGCCCATCACTCAGAAGCTGCTGATCTGATGGAGTATTGGAAAGGCCTCATGAAGTTTCAGCTAAGCACCAGGTTGGTAATGACAACCCACAGGTATTGGAGCTGAAGTCATGATGCAGCATACTATTTGAACCAATGGCTAAATTATGGTGCTGTGGCCCCAGAAGTAAAATACATGGATCTGAAAACCAAGGACTGGCAAAAGAAGTGTCCCTTCTCAACACCCTGTGAGATGAGCATTCCAACCCTGCAACTTTAGAATCTAATGAATCTGGACCCAAGGTGGCGGGCAACTTCAGAGGACAAAGCAAGGGCTCCTCCAGTTCTAATGTAAGGACTTCAGCCTGGTCATTGGGGTTCCTCATGTCAGTATACCAGCAGGCACAGAAAGAAATTAACAAACCAACTGGGGAGATTGACCCTGATTATCATGAGAAGGAAGGACTTTTGCTACATATAGGGGCAGAAACCAAATGTCTACAACTCAGGCAATTCACCAGAGGTGCCTCTTGATAGTCACAAATGGGCAATTGTGGTAACCAATGGCCTGACAAAGTCCTAGTGTCCAGGGGCCCATCCTCTCACAGTTAACTGCTTGGTCTATTCCACCAGGGAAGCCAAGAAGAGCAGAAATGCTGGCTGAGCAGGAGAACGAAGAATTGGTGGTAGAAGCACAATATGATGAAAATCAAGTCAGCCTCCACACCAATTGCAGCAGCAAAAACTTTGGTTTATGTCACTGACCTATTAACTTTCTTCCAGAAATTGTAGTCAGTCATTATTTGGAAGAAGCAGTGAGGATACAGTAAACTGAAGCATGAGTGGATTGGGGTGATACAAGGAGTTAGCCACAGAAGATGCAGTCCCCACCCCTAGGCCCTAAGCACTGCTGCTCCAGGCCATGCCCATGGTATCCCACTGCACTTGCAGCCCCTCCCCACAGACTTACCAGACTGCTAGGGAATCAATGCATCCAGAAGCCGCATCAGCCAGTACTGGAGTGTTGGAGGTGCAGGAAGATGCATACTCAATTTTCTCACCTTTCAGGTAGGATAACTCTTCAGCATGTTTTGTACTATTCCTCAGAGCTCCCCAATGGGACTGAGTCCCAGTTTCCCACAGATGTCCCATGCCTACCAGCTCTTCCTTCCCCTACCTCCTTTCCCACTTTCCTGTTAGTGCTACCCGGCATCGCCTCCTAAATAAAAAACTTGCACTCAAACTTTTGGCTAAGTTTGCTTTGGGAGAAACCAAACCTAAAACATTCCCCAGGTGACTCCAGCTTCAATCTCTTTCCTGGACTCTTCCTCTCAGGACTCCACATGTTTAGCTCAAGTTCCAAGCTCCCTCGTGGACAACCTCTTCTATCCCGGGAGAAAGCAACTTCTGAGTTTCTCTCTTTTAAGTTCATTTTGCAGACCCCATTGCTCCTCAGCAGGGAAGCCTCCTGCATCACTGCAGGGTCAGGTCAAGCTTGCTCAGAAGGCCAAGCCCAGGAAGCCTGGAGTGGCCAACACTCTGCACCCAGGCCCACACATTGATTAAGTCTAGGTCTGTGAGTTCCTTGGACAAAAGCATGCATAAGGAGAGCATGACCTCTGAGACGCTCTTTTGGCCATGTTCTCTTCCTGCAACTCTATTCCCCACTGGGATCCAGATCATCTGCTCATCCTCAAAACCAGCAGCAGCCATCAGGCTAGTCACTAATTTCCTCATGAGAGCCTCCTGACAGCTTATCTCTTCAAAAGCACTCACCATTCCTTAAGGGAATGGACCAGGGTCACAAACCTGCAACAGGAAAATTTCAGGCATGATGACACTGGTTTGGGCTGGAAGCTTGCAGGACCTTCTTGGTATCCCTGAGATCACACCATGTAGAGAGCCATTGATTCCCCTATGCCTATAGCATGTGACAGAATCATTGCAAACTGTTGGTTCCAGCAATGTAAGAAGAAAATTCTACCCTAAACCCCAGCCATCTGGGGAAGGGGAATGAGGGAGACCCTGAAGGAAGTGGAGGAGAGAAGAGAGCCATCAAAGAGAATGAAATGAAATAAGAAGCAGCACAGGAGAGGCTCACAGGAAGAGGAGTATGGGAGAGAAACCACACACTCACTCCCAGACAAACAAAGCAGACATATACACACAAACAAAGAGAAACATCAGCAGAGACCACAAATGAAATTTAAAGTTGTTATGGCAACCGGAACAGGTGGGTGGGCACTTGTGCCTACTGAATTTACCAAATTAAAGTAAGCACTGCATTTGCTAACTAATTAAATGATGCCTTCCAAATATTTCTAATCTCCCAGCCATCAGGCACGGAGGAGGACATAGAATGCAGGGAGCTGGAGCTTCCATTTATTTACTTGGGGCTCTAGAGAGCTGCCTCGCTAGGTGGCTCAGGTGGAGGACAGGGAGGCTCAGGGGCCTTAGGGAGCAGGGGTGGAGGGCCATAAGGACATGTCTTCCTAACAGGTCAAAGCCAGATGCTGCAGAAGGCAGGCAAAGACACAGAACTCTCACCCGGAGCTGCCCAGAAGGATGCTAAAAGGCAGGGCCAGCCCAGCAGTATATGTCCTTGACCTCAGGGATTCTGTTGTCCCCTCCCACCCACCCCCACCCAGGACTACAACAGAAAGAGTGATGTGGTGCTGGGTGATGTGGAGTCCCAGGGAATTTGCAGACCAGAGCCTAAGCCCTTTAAGTCACTGCAAAGCTCAAAGACACCAGTCAAATAAGGCAACTGGCTGGAAGAGAACATTTTTCTTTCAGCATGGGGGGTGGGGAGGTTTATTTAAGAAAAAAGAAAAAGAAACCTCTACTAGGAATCAGATGCACCATCTTAGCTGATCTTCCCTGGGGAAATAAATTACACATAACACTGTACACAAACACAGCTCCAAACACAAACCCAGCTGGCAGCACGGTGCCGCTTCTCTCCCTGGGGAAATAAATTCCAGTGTCTATATATCTCTATCTATAGATATATACACAGAAAAGGTCACACCATGTCTCCTTCAGTGCTCCTTTCACTTGAAATTAAACAATAATTGTTTCAGTGTTTAGTCTCCAGCGAAGGACTAGAGCCATGGATTGGAAATCGCCCATGAAGTAGCTCATATAAACTCGGGCAAACCCGGGCCTTCTTGTCATGCCCATGGGCAAAGTAAGAGAAGGTTTGGGATACCAGGATGCAGGGATGTTTGTGAGGCCCCATTTGATGTAATAGGCCAACCAGGGCCTGGCAGCTGCCCTAAGGTTCTCCTGTGGCCATGGCCATGGCAGGTGTCCCTAAGAAAAGACAGGTCCCCTGCTTTCTTTCTGCAGCTACAACCAACCCAGCTTACAACTGTAAGTTCCACTGAATTGAAAAGCTTTGGACGCAGAAATAGTCACATTTTACAGATGGAAAACTAAAGCCTGAAACTGATTAGAGAGATTAATGGCAGCTCTGTGAGGGCAGCAGTTTTGGATCTTAAGTTCACTGTTGTGAACAGTGCCCAGCACATAAGGAAGGGGGAGGGAGGGAAACAGCATCTTATCTCCCTGTCCACTGTGCCATCTAGTAAAGCATAAGTTTTCACTGTGATGGGCGCCAGGGTGTGGTGGCACTGTGACAGGTAATGTAATGGTAACAAGGTTGTGCTCAGACTGGAGCTGGAAGGGTGCTCTTGGTAGAACCAGCACCATGTGGCATGATTTCATCCAATCTGGGGGCTCTTTGCTCACCTTTCCCCCTTCCTATCCCATTCACACAGAACCTTCTGTGTGAGCCTCCCCCAGCACCCCAGCCATGTGGACCACTCTCTCCTCACGCCCCTCCTGTATTCTGGCCCACACACATTTACCCCTCTTTGCAGACTGTGGGTTCATTATTTGTTGGTGTGTGTCTGTACCAGTACATCTTGTCTCTCTGGCAAGAGTGCAAGTGTATGCCCGGGGTGTAGCTGTGTGCACCCAAGGTGAGTAAAAAATGCTGAACAGGTTTTCAGAAGGACGAGAGTCAGACCCCAGGATGAGCTCAAAGCAACACCAATTCTGGTTCTGTTGTGGGGGTCCCCTTTGATGCCTTGAACAGCTTCAGGCACATCTGAATTAGCCACTTGTTTTCAAAACTCCCAGTCATTTCTGCGTCAGCTCAGGAAGTTCTCCAGGCTAACTTCCTCTGTGTACATATACATCTACCTTCTCTGACACTTCCCTGCCTGGCTGTAATCTTCCCCCCAACACCGCACTTCTCTGCTCACAAAGCTCTGTTTGAATCTGGCTCCAGACAGTGCATCTTGCTTAGACATGGGAATCCACTTTGATGGGGCTTCCAGTGGTTGCCCCATGGCTCCAAAAGTTTACACATGGGGCAAGAGCATCAATGCCTGCTTGTCTTGGAATCCAGGATGCAGTACAGCTAGGACTAGAGCCCTAGCTCCTGTGGCCTCAGGGGGAGAAAGAGAGAAGACCCTCAGGACAAAGTTTCCTCAGAACTGGTAAACTGGAGAGGCAGCAAAGCCCTTAGAACCTGGGTCCAAACAGAAAGGCCCTTGCAGGCCCCCATGAGCAACTGCATGTCTCTACTGGCCGCCGCCCTCTTTGTCAAAACAGACTTGACTTGCGTGGATCAGGCAGCATCCTGGCAGGGAGGCGCTGCCCGTGCCCTTTCACTGACACAGTTCTAGTAAAACTAGGCCTGTCCTTCCTGATCAGCTTCTGGGCCATGAGTCTCCAGGGAAGGCGAGAGGGAGAGGTCAAGATACAGGAGGAGATGTCACTCCCCATCGAGGTCTAGCACCACAAGAAGGCAGAGGGGCTGCTTGTTCTTGCTCTGAACTCTGTCATCATCACCTCCTTTCCCTTTAAGCGTCATCTGGGGCATGAGAGGGGGTCTGTGAAGCCGGCAGGGCAGGGAAGCCTGGCAGCTGCACACTGGTAATCAGGCCTGGGCCAAGTCCAAGGCTGAACCTTGCGACAAAACCATACAGGACCCAAGTGGTGGTCCACTAATCCCATTGATTTGGGACATCAGTTGTGTGTCAGGTGTTGCACCAGGCTCTGGGATTACAGAGAAAAATGACAGTGACCCTGGACCTGTCCTCATAGAGTTCACACTCTGCAAACAGGTGATGGCAATTTTGTGTCGTGAATGCTTGGATGTAGAAGGACAGGTTGCTATGGGAGCCATTGGGAGAGGGCAGCCATGGGGAATGTGAGCTCCTGGGACAGTACTCCCAGACCCGGAGAGAGGGGCAGTTAGGCCCTCAGCAACACAGTATGGGAGCTCCATGTGTGAGCATGGGGGTAGGACATATCTAGGTTGAAATTCTGGCTCTACATTAGCTTTGTGACCCTGTGTGAATAACTGAGCTTCTCTGTGCCTCAGTTTCCTTTTATAAATGAAGATGCAGAAGATAAAACTACCTGTCTCATAGGGTTGTTGTAAGAATCAAATGAAAAAAATGAATCTATGAAAGCACCCAGCACAGAGTAAGCTGTCGGTTCATGTTTTACCATTATTCTTGTTAATGGTCTATTTCTGATAATAAGAACAATGTCATGGTGGGTGTTGCTCTTGCTATTGCTGTAACCACTGACATCTGCAAAGTTGCCCAGTAGCTACGTGGTTACCACAGGCCTGGGCAGCCTTGGGCAAGGTAATAGGAGGGAGGTGGGGCAGCAGGCAAGGCAGCTCACCCCAGAGAACTTGCAGCACTAAAGAAGTTACCTCAACTGTTCCTTTGGCACAGGAAACAACACGGGAGCCTAGTCACCAGGAATACAAGGTCAGAGTCAGATTACCCAGGAGAGAACAATCTGAAACAACTTAAATCACTGCCACCTCATGCTTAGAATCAATTTTGGAGCCGGGAGACTCTGCCCTGCAGGAGAGCCAAGAGGATCCAACTATGGGAGAAGGAAGGCCCCAGAGCAGGGCCCCCATGGAGAAAGCAGGCACTCCACAGGGAGGGACAGGTGGTGATAGACTTGTAGACAGCAGCTCTGGACCACAGTTTTGGCAGCGACCATCCATTCTTTGGCTCTTAACCTTATTACCAGTTTGGAGCAATTGCAGAATCTGATTAATGCCCTGGGTCTTCTCTCCTTGATTTAGTGCACATGTATGTTTTATATGAAAGCTCAGGGGCTGAAGGACTCTTATGAGTTCATGAACACTGGAATAAGAACCTCTCCAGGCACAGTCCACTGTCAGTCAGGAGACATTCACAAAAATGCTCACCTGTGGTGTCAGTAATGAGAATGGAAATGTCTCCTGGGTCCCAGCACACCATGTCTCCCACTGTGTTCTCAAGAGGGACACCAAGACAGCATACACTGTTCGAAGTTCCACTGAGATGCAAATGACACCCTTGCTCTTGGGGAAATGGCCTACAATCCATGTCTGTTCAGATGTCCATTCAGTATTCCACCACCATTATGGAGTCTTTTGAGTGTGCCAAGCCTGCGGTAGGCACCACAAGGCATACAAGATGAGGTGAACCCTCGAGGATCTCATGACCCTTGGAGAGGAAGCAAACAGGAAGACACTCACCTCAAACAAACTAGTACATGGAACCATGGGAACAGCACAGGACAGGTTCCAGGGAAGAAAGGGATGATTCCATTTAGCGGCATCAGACGTGGACTGAGGGAGGACTTTCTGGACTAGATTCTGGACTGTCTGAACTAGATTCCCAAGGACAGAGAAAACATGCTGTTGAAGGTATCACAGCAGAGTTGCCAGAACTGCTGTAGGATTTTGCAAAGAAATAAGGTATTAATCACATTTTTTAATTTTTATATTTGGTGTTTTGAAATCCTAGGACCTTGGTGACACTGGAAGGACTGTCCCTCCCAGGGCTAGCAAACCAACAAGTCCATGGTCCACATCCCCAACCTCTTCCTTTATTTGACCCTTACACTCCACTCCAGCTTCTATACCCTACCCTAATCACCCCAGGGTCAGCTACCAGATGACTCAGGATGTCCCCTTTGCCCCAGAACCTGCTAAAATTATTCAAACCAGCCAGTCCTAAACCTGTTCACCCTGCCTCAACCATTTTTTCACACCTTTTCGCCCTGCTCTTTCTGCCTATTAACTGACACTGGTGCTGCCCTGTGTGGCCCCCACAACATGGTGTGCCTCTCCACCTCCTGTTTCTAGGGATCTGTGAGGATAAACTTCTTCCTTCATGACAGTAATTTCTGTGTCTGCATGTCTCACCATACCTGATTCAAACAAATCCCAAGTACTCTTAAAACATGTGGTTGCCTCCTTGAAGGGAGGGCCACTGGTTGGACTCTATCCCTGGGAATCAATGAATGATGGAAAGATGCAGAGATTTTTCTCATGGGACCAACTAAGTGCATAAAAAGAACGCTATGAGAAAGACCTAGACCTACCTACAATCAGTATGGAACAGGATAGTGCCCCGAAGATCTACCAGAGCTTTTCAAGCTGTATGACTTCACCAAGTTTATGGAACTTTGTAACAGAGATCTGAAGAGAAAGCCCTCTGGGTCTATTTAAAGACAGCCAAGAAAGCTGAAAAATTCTACTTAGGAATCTTCATAGGAAGAAATGCCATCAGTCCCTCAGGGCGAGAACCAGTCCCTGGATGCCTATGACGATGTTTGGCATCAGGAGCTGCCTGTGTTTGTTAAACTAGCAGGTGTGTGAAGGGGAATCCTTGCACATGGGGGGGAGGGGGGGAGGGGGAGGGGTTGCATAGGAGAATAGAAAAGCACAGACTCAATCCCTGGGGCCTATGAGGAAGAGAGGGTTTTACCACTTTACCAGACAGAAGGCCTGGTGTGTTTGGTGTGAAATCCCTGTGGGCTCCAGTGACAGGCTGTGGGGAAGACTGGCAGAGGAAGGGAGGCACTGGGTATGTGGATAGAAGCAGCAGGAAGGATTCAGCACCTACCAGTGCCAGACATGACCCACAGGGATTACAATGAGGAAAGGAAAGGCCCTGTCTCCCAGCTTTGCAGAGCAGCCAAAATAGACTTGAAGGACAATCCCATGAGGTCAGCAGATGAAACCAAGACAGCCGCAGGACAAAGGCCAGAACACTGAGCCAGTTATGTTTCTCTAGGGTCAAAGCCACAGTGCCATTCCCTCGTATCTCAACTCCACAGCCAGGAAGAATGGGCCCTTTTGAGCTCACCAGCTAAGGGTCACAGGGGCACCTCTTCCAAGGCCCTCTTCATGTGTGGGGCTTGGCCCAAGGACTTCCTGCTACCCAGGAATAGGCTAGCTCAACAGAGCCCATTGTTTGGGGTCAGAGGAGGGCTGGAGGCCCTGGGGAGCACCCAAAGGCTGGCATTTTGATCCTCTTCACCTCTGAACTAGAGACTGCAGCCTCACTGGGGTAGTGTTCAGGAATAGCTTCATGGGGTTCTGAACAGCAGAACACCAGGGGACACCCACAAAAATGCTCACCTATGGTGTCAGTAATGAGAACAGAAGTGCCTTGCTGGGTCCCTACACTTCATGTCTCCTGCCATGCTCTCATTTTAGATTCCCCATGCCCTGGTAAGTTGGTATCCAGTCCAGGGCTGTGGGGCTGTCCCACACCAGATTCCAAACCTGGTACTCTGTAACTATTTGCATTCTTGCTTCTGATACAGTGCCCTCCCCAAATTCCTTCCTGTTTTGACCCTACCTAACCCCAACCGTCCACCCCCGGCCTACCAATTTCTAGGGCAAAGCCATTCCCCTGCTGCTGGCCTCCCAAGCCACACGGGATTTTACCTTAGCTGTGCCTTTGACCTCTTCCCAGTAGAGTGCCATATGTCCTATTTATACAGAACAGTCTTTCCCTCCATCTCTTGTCCCAATTTTAATATTAATAGCTTCCCTTTCTCAGCTTTCATACTCAGAAGCATACCCTTCTGGAAGATAAATTATATGGCCAGCCAACCTCCCTCAAGGTGCCCTCACCTGCTCCCACTCACTTCTGCCTACAGTGGTCCTGAAACCTCAGGCCTAGGTGGCACCCTATTCCTGATCATGTGTGGCATTCCCATGATACCCCACCATGCCTGGAGGGTAAGGACCAGATGGCAGGTGTTATCGCATTGAGTAAACGAGGACAATGACATCAGAAAGAGTATGATCTGCCCAAATCACTGGCTTTGTTTGCCACAGAACTCAACTATGTCAGGGCTCTATACCAGGTTCCTCACTAAACCACACGATCTGCATGACCACAGCACCCACCACAATTCAACTGCAATATGGACTATCCACCTGAAACTTAACCTTTTCTGTGTGTCATTGCTCCTGAGCTGTTTCAAGTATAATGGTTATCTTTTTTCAGACCATAAAGTCATGGAGCCCAGGAGCTTCTCCTTTTCTTGGCCCAGGTACAGAGGACATGCTCAAGAAATACTTGCAGAATCAGTTCAAATGTGGCCAAGTCCTGTAGCTTTACGAGGCTCCTCCAGATGATTGGCAAGCCTTGTTCAACACCAACGAGATACAGTGGCTACTGCAGACAGTGCTCTCTGAACCACCTTTCATCTCTTTTGCCATGTACCATCTAAGCTGCCTGGGCCAAGGCCGTGTGTGGAGAGGATTCCTCTCACCCCCGCAAAGGGGCCAAGAGCTCACCACAGAGCCATTCCTCCAAGGAGATAGGTTTCATGGGCAGGGTTATGTCAGTGCCTCAGAGGAAAGTTCATGGCCTCCATTCCAAATGTATACTAGGTCCCAAACCCAGGCCAAGACTAGACTGCTGGTTTCTACTTTGGGGGACAGCCCCTTGGGACCTTGCCCTCTCTCTCCACTCCATCATAGTTTATACAAAAGTGCCAGAGGCATTGAAACCATCTGAGGTCCTTCCAGATTTCCCTGCTTAATCCCCACTGGGTATGTGGCCTTGGAAACCCTCTTCCCTTTTCTGAGCCTCAGTTTCCTCATCTGTAAAATGAGAAGGTTGAACTCAACCAGCACTGCCTCATGGAAATATGATGTGAGCTATGTATGAAATTTTAAATTTTCTAGTAGCCACATTAAAAAAGTGAAAAGAAATGTATAAAATTAACTTTATAATTTATATCACTGAATATAATATATATAATATATTATCATTTCAACATACAATGAATTTAAAAGTTTTTAGTGGGACCATTCTACATTCTCTTTTTCATACTTAGTCTGAAACCTGATATGTATTTTATACGTACAACACATATCAATTAGTCCAGTCACATTTCAAATGCCTAACAGCCACATGTGTCCAGTAGTTGTCATATTGGGCATCATAGAACTTGATGATCTTAACATTCCTTCTTGTTTAGATGACTTCCAATTTTGGATTGTGCCTCTACACTTTGCCTGGCTTCATATTGCCCATTAGCAGCCTCTGCCCACCTGCTCACCAGAAGGGGCATTACCACCTCCTGCCCACCAACCTCCCCAGACTATCTTTTACCACCTAGTACTGACCCCTGTACTGTCTCAATATGAGGTTTGGCTGAACGTCTTCCCAGGCCACAGAGGATCTTGCCCTGGTGCTTCTCTCAGCCCAAAGCATGAGCTTGGTTTCCAAACCTGGCCTTTCCCCACTGCCCACCCAGCTTCTCTTTTGAGGTAGCTACTAGACACCAACCTTGGGCAAGGACAGTATAGAACAGGAATTAGAAACCCATATGCATGGCAGTCCTTCTCTTGGACAATTCTGCGAGCATTTGCTTCATGCCCAGCATGAAGCCAGCACCATGCCAAGCTTGGGGATACCAAAACAGCTAGATGATAGTCCTGTTTTCCCTTAAGACTCTAACCCTGATGTGCATGAGGTAAACAACCGAAGGACAACATAGAACAATATACACTAAAATGTTAAATCAGATACTACACCATCAAAAGCTGTATCAGTTGGGGGTCTCAGCAGGAAACAGATGGCACACACACGATGGATAATTGAGGGAAGTTTAATGAGAGTACTGTTTTAAAATATGTGGGAAAGGCCTCCTCCTCTCTCCTTGCAGATCCTGGGCAGAAGGAGACGCTTGCCGCTGACACTGTCTTCTTCGCATGACTTTTACAGCCGTTTCTCTCTGGGCACAATGGCAACTCTTAAGGAAAAACTGATTGCACCAGTTGCAGAAGAAGAGGCAGCCGTCCCAGACAATAAGATCACTGTAGTGGGTGTTGGACGAGTTGGTATGGCATGTGCCATCAGCATTCTGGGAAAGTCTCTAGCTGATGAACTTGCCCTTGTGGATATTTTGGAAGATAAACTCAAAGGAGAAATGATGGATCTGCAACATGGGAGCTTATTTCTTCAGATACCTAAAGTTGTGGCTGATAAAGAGTACTCTGTGACCGCCAATTTTAAGATTGTGGTGGTAACTGCAGGAGTCCACCAGCAGGAGGGAGAGGTGCCTCAACCTGGTGCAGAAGAATGTTAACTTCTTCAAATTCATTATTCCTCAGATAGTCAAGTACAGTCCCAATTGTATCATAATTGTGGTCTGCAATCCAGTGGATATTCTTACTAATGTTACCTGGAAGCTAAGTGGACTACCCAAGCACCATGTGTTTGGAAGTGAGTGTAATCTGGATTCTGCTAGATTTCGCTATTTTATGGCTGAAAAACTTAGCATTCATCCCAGCAGCTGCCATCGATGGATTTTGGGAGAACACGGTGACTCAAGTGTCGCTGTGTGGAGCGGAGTGAATGTGGATGGTGTTTCTCTCCAGGAACTGAATCCAGAAATGGGAACAGACAATGACAGTGAAAATTGGAAGGAAGTGCATAAGATGATGGTTGAAAGTGCCTATGAAGTCATCAAACTAAAAGGATATACCAACTGGGCTATTGGATTAAGTGTGGCTGATCTCATTGAATCCATGCTGAAAAATTTATCCAGGATACATCCAGTGTCAACAATGGTGAAGGGAATGTATGGCATTGAGAACAAAGTCTTCCTGAGCCTTCCATGCATCCTAAATGCTCCAGGATTAACCACTGTTATCAACCAGAAGCTGAAGGACGATGAGGTTGCTCAGCTCAAGAAAAGTGCAGATACTCTGTGGGACATCCAGAAAGACCTAAAAGACCTGTGACTCCTGGTTCCTAAGCTATAGAAATTTAAAACTACAATGTGATTAACCGTGAGCCTTTAGTTTTTCATCCATATACATGGATCGCAGTTTGGTTTTATCCTCCTAAATATGTGAATCTGGACTCACAGAATCAACACCCATGCTTGGTTTAGTGCTTGCAATATGAGCCCTTGAACAAATAAAATTAACTATTATGTGTGAAAAAAATATATGTGGGGAAATTTGATGGAAAGACACAAAAGATAATGCACACCACCGCCCTAGGCCTTAAGAGGCCAGGGAAAGGAGACAGTGAAAAAGTCAGAGAGTAAAGTTATACGAAAGGTCTACTAGCAACCAGAAGTAAATGTGCAGAGAAGGGAATGCATACTCCCAGCTCACCTTCCTCCCATCCTCTGGTCTTCTGTTGGTTCATCCTGTTGGCTAGCAACCTGCAGTCAAAAGGAAGGGGATCCCATGTAGGTCAGCCTTTCAGAACACACTGCAAGGTGGGTGGAGGCTGAGGGACCAAGAGAAGACATCCAGCTCAGGGACCAGTATGCAGGCATCACAGGTGGTAATTGCAAAGGAAGCTAGAATAGATGGGGGAGGGGGCTTTCTGGAGGAGGCAAAACTATGCCTAGTCCTGGAGGGCGAGTGGGCCTCCCGGAGATAAGGAGGAATGACCTTTCAACTTGGACAGCAGAGTCAAAGGCAGATGGCCTGGGCAAAGTCACCCATGGGGAAATGGGTTGGCCCTTAGGGGTGGGGTGGCTATGATAAGTTCTCTGCAGGAAAGTCTTTCTTACCTCACCAGCTCTAAAATCACAAAATCCCAGTCTCCCTTCCTGGAAAGGCTGGACTTGAATAAGTTCCCTTAAAGAAGGGAACACCTTGGAAAGGCAGAGAGAGCAAAGAGAAAACTGATGTTTGATAATCCCATGGTAAGGTCTGAGGATGGCAAAGTGGGAGATATGCCTCGTAGTCTAGTGCAGAAAGACAAATGGTTCCAGTCTCTAGATATAGCCCAGGAAAATAAAGGTATTAGAATAATAACTAGAATAGTTCTGAGATTGAATATGGCACCTTACATAAGGACTTTACATATTAGCTCCTATGACTATCTCAACAACCCTGTGAGGGAAAAGAAGGAAGTTGGAAAGAGAGATAACAAGCACAATGAATACCAATTATGTGCCAGAAACTATATACATAATGTTATACACTTCCTGGGTCTCTAATTTCATTATTCCCATTATACAGAGAAGGAAACTAAAGATCAAAGGAGTTCAGTGATTTGTCCAAGGTCAGAGAGCCATTAAGCAAAATGGGACTGGGACCCAACTTTTGATTCTAAATGTCTATATAAATTCCACATCCTAAAATAATGAGAGAATAATGCAAGTCACCATCAAATGAGACCCCAGACATATATTGTTTTATGACAGGACAGAGCACTAGGTAATTAAGGAATTAATGCTACAGGGTTGGAGCAGAACTTGGGCTGCAGATAACAGGTGCTGGAGTTCAGAGAATGGGAGCCTTGAAAAATACATGAGAGGAGGTCTCATGGCAAAAGCAGGACAGGAGCTGAGATCTATATGCACCCAGTCAGGTTTCCATGGAGACCGAATTCTCTCTTCTGGGAGCCCTGATCCACCCTCTTCTATAGTCCATAACAGAAACCTTCCACTACCACCTGGTCTAGTGGTAGCAATCAGAATATCTATGCCATGCAGTCAAACTGCCCTAAAACAAAATTTCAAGTGCACAGGAGGATATATTAGGTTAAAACTTAGAGTCTGTGTGTGTCCTACCAGCCAAACCCTGCTGGCCAATGAAGTGAAATGATAAGTAAGATCCAGGTTACTACTGTCTGGATGGAGAGGGACAAAGGCATAGGCATCCTGCCAAAGTTGATTACAATGTCTTTGTCTTAGTTATGAAGAAGAATGCCCATTAGGATGGACTTTTATTTGTAACATCTTTGGTTTGAAAATGCAGGTCATCATTTCTTATCTAGGCAGTGCCTGTAAGAGAAAATCAGCAGAGGGAAAAGGGTCAGCCACTGTTTCTGATGGATTCATGACTGAATTAACGAATATGGTTTGTTTGAGCTCATCCGATTTGGTATTTAAATGGGATGTGGGGAGGTGGTGGTGGCAATAAGAGAAAAGAAAGCAAACAGATCAAAGGGTAGCTCCTACAAGGCACAAAGGAGGTGAAGCCAAGCTATAACGTAGATGGGCTGGGAAAGGCGATCCTCCATGCCTCTGAATCATACCCCAGTGCACCTCAGAATGGTCTGGGGAGCCCTGGCACAGTACAGATGCCTGGACCATGCCCTTCGAGGCTCTAATTTGGTGGTCTTGAGATGAGGCCAGATGTTAATAGTTTTGAAAAGCACTTCAAGTGAGAGTTAGAAAACACAGATATAAATCCAATTCCACTCTCTCTAAAGTCCCCACATCCATTTCCTTTCTTCCCCATACCTGGCTTCTGAGAACATCTATCCCCAGAAGGGTATATGTAGTCAAGAAGCCCCAGGATCACTGCTATCAGACTGGTATGTTAATCAACTGTCTAGTTTTAAAACCAAAAATCTAGCATTCTGGCAAAGCCCTCGGTCCCAGCAAACTTGGAGGCTGGGCAGCTTACTTCCAGGGTTGCCAGCTCACCATACCATGACAACTGTCTACACAATGCCCCAGAGTTAGGAGACCGCCTTCCTCCTAGACTTTGCTCATTCATTCCAGGCTTCACGGACCAAGGGCCCCAGGGCCTACCATTCCTCATCTGGCCTCCACTCTGCTCCTGGATCCCAGGAACTGCCCAGCCCTCCTGCCTCCCTGGCCCAGGATGCCCCACACATGTGAAAAGGGACAAGGGTAGGCTAAGAGCCATCTGGTTAGCGGCCCCTGGGCTGATCTGTCCCATATCTGAAATTGCACCCTTGGTGTTAATGTGTTCCTTCCTGTGGTCCTGGGGCTCTAAATCCAGGAGCTATTTACCAAGCAATGTTCATATTTATTTGTGAAATTATATGGACCTTTATAGCACACTTACAAAGACAAATAAATCCCTGCTCGCATGGCCCAATTTGTTGTTCTAACCTGACACTTTCGTGTCATAATCACCTTTCTCTCAGCTGGTTATGGCCAAGGCTGTTAGGGATTTATTAGAAGCATTTTATAATGTGCTTTACAAGATGTTGTTCGAGGCTGTGGTATTGTTTATGGGAGAGAGAAGGAGGGAGGGAGGAAGAGAGGAAAGGAATCGAGAGAGGGGAGAGGAGAGAGATGAGAGCAGGTAACAAGCTTTTGTGCATCTGAAAGCACAATCCAGAGATAAGTTTAATGGGAATTTTCTCTCAACTCCCACCCCCTGCCCCCACCCCAGCTCACCCACTACTTGAAAAACTTTGATCTCTCACTTCTGCAATATTATTGATCTTCAGAGGTGGGGGAAAAAAAAGACCCAGACATCAAGGAGATTTTAAGATAAGACTGGGGATGACGGGACCTACTTTATAGCCACTGAAATATCAGCAAGCTTTGCTAGAAGTGAACTTTCCACCTTCCAGCTCTTTCTACCAAAGAAGGGGAAAGATGGAGAAAGCAACTGGAGGCCCTCTTTGCCAGGTCTGCCAAGTACTTTCTGAGGGCTGGAAATGGCTCCCCCGGTGACTTGCTTTTGCTGAAGGTGGTCAAGGAACCCAAATGGAGAGTTTCAGAATTCATTTACCGGGAACCTTAAAATGCAGAGCCATGATGGACAAGTCATGATTGACACCCTCAGGGATCTCACCCTGAGAGCAAGAAAGGGATGTTTGCAAGCTATATAACAGCTCCAAGTGCTGGGTGCTTTTACAGAGACATGTGCAAGAAGCTCCAGGAGCTCCACACAGAGCAGCAGTCTTGTGGATCACAGGGAAACAGAAGAGTATTGGCCCTGTTGGGCTGGGCCTTGCAAGAATACTGAAGCTTTCTCAGGAGAGCCAGGCTTCTCATCAGACTGCCACGTGTGAACGACAAAACAAACACTTAGAGGTCATCACGCACTCCAGACCTACTTATTCAATACTGCCGTGTACTGAGACTTTTCCTAGGGGCCAGAAGACTAGTGAGTAAGACAGAGAAGGGCTCTGCCCTCACACCCCTCACAGAGATGGATCCAGCAGCATTGAGCTGAGGCTCAGAACCACCCAGGTGAAGACCCAGGAAGATCCAGTAAGGATCCAGTAAGGACGGTCTGTGAGAAGAGAAATCATGGCTGCCACAGTGTTCCAAACAGGACTGAAACGGTGGCCAGGAGCCAGATCACCATGGTAAGGAGTATGTATCAAGTGTTCCAAGTGAAAATAAAGATGTGACTCATTCTGTGTTCTTAAAAGATTCTTGGCCCAGTGCCAGTGGACACACCCAGCACCCACACCTCAGTTTCTAATGCCAACTCTCCAATCAAAAGACTCCAGGGCTCCTAGAGAAATGGCTGGTTCTAGGGCTGGGTCAGGGAAAGTACTGGATGAGCCCACAGAACCTTGTAGTGACAGTAAGTAAAGTGGTGCTCGAAAAAACAGAGATGGGGGCATGTTAGATGGACATAGAAGCCTACGTGAAGGAGTTCCCAAAGGTCAAAGCTGGAACGATTTGAGCAGCAAATAATTTAGTACTGAATTAAAACCCAAAGTATAAAATACTTTCCATATTCCATACTAACATATAAATGATGAATTAATAAATAAATGAATGAATAATTGAGGGAGAAGAGACAAGTCTCCCATCCAAGAACTCCAAATACTGTATGTTGATACTCTCCCCTCTGGGAGATGGGTTTAATCCCCTCCTCTCTCTCTGCCTGCCAGCTGCTCTTGGTGACTTGCTTCTGAAGAGTAGATATAGGAAGTGAGGAGAATTGCTTCTCGGCCTTTTGGCTAAGATCAAGTGTAGGAAGTGAGGAGAGGGAAGAAGCTCACAGTGGATGAAACACTGCCCCAACCAGGTGACAGGTCCACATCAACCGTGAGCAGTGGCACCCACAGCATGTGCCCAGGGTGTGGTGTGCTGAGATGAACCCTCCACCCCTGTGGCCATCCTCCCCAAATCCTAACTCCCACCTCAACGTGAGAGAAACATCAGACAAACCCAAACTGAGGGGCCTTTGACAAAATACCCAACCAGTGCTCAAAACTTTCAAGGCCATCACAGACAAGCCAGGTCTGAGAAACCATCCCAGCTAAGAGGAGCTGAGGAGATATGATCAGTAGGTGTAACATGACACCCTGGATAGGACAATCAAAGGACACCAGGCAAAACCTAGTAACTCTGAATGAAGTATGGAGTTCAGTTCATAGCAAGGTACCAATGTTGCTTCCTCAGTTGTGATAGATATAAAGTAAGCTGGTGACAATAAGGGAAACTGAGTGGGGTGTTGGGAACTCCATGCTATCTCTGCAAGTTTTCCTTAAAACTATTATACATTTGTACAGACGAAGCTGTGAGGTAGCAAGACAACAGTTGAGGGGTGGGGGTGACAGTGACGATGGGGACAGGTGGACGGCTGTAGGGTGTATTCTGGAGGCAGAACATCTGGTTCTCACTGACAGATGGGGTGTGGAGAGTGGGGAAAAGCAGGGTCAAGGATAACTACTGGTGTCTGGCTTAACTGACAGAGAAGAACAGTTCAGAGGGTACAGATAGGAGACAGGAATCCAATGTTGGAAATGCTTGTCAAACAGCCAAACCAAGGTGTCAAATATGCATTTGGATGTAGAGACCTGGGCCCTGGGGAGAGGGTGGGCCTGAAGACACAGCGATCTATCAGCCCATTTTGTAGTTAAAGTGATAAAAGATGACGTGTTCTTCCAGCAAATATTCTCTGAGCACCTACTGTTTACCAGGTCCTGTTCCATGCACTGGAGTTATTAGCAATGAACACAGCAAACAAAAGAGGAGACTGCAGTGTCAGGCTGCGGTAAGAGCTACAAAGAGAACAGAGGAGGAGAAAAAGGGGGCTGTGATGGGGGGAGGGTGTAGAGGCTTGAACAACATGTGGGAATGAGCCACATAGATACTGAGGAAGAACATTTTGGACAGAGGGAACAGCAGATCCAAAGGCCCTGACATGAGGAAGACGATTAAACCTGGCACACAGAGCCATATGGAGAACCATCGGGGCTCTTGTGTTTGCAGGGAGCAGGGATCTCCCCACACTTCCCAGTGACAGGGAATGCAGAGTGTGCAGGTGCAGAGGGTGGTAGCCTCACAGACTTGGTGGAGGGAGGCAGTGGCCATTTCTGGGCCAAGAGGGGATAATCTTTGCTTTAAAAAGTATGGACTCTTTAGAAAGAAGATTGGAGGTCAGGTTGAGGCCACAGTCCAAGAGAGGAGTAATGAGGTCTTGAACTGGGAGCCACAGGGTGGCAAATTTCCCATGGCTACTGTGACAAACTATCAAACTTAGTGTTTAAAACAACACACATTTATAATCTCACAGTTCTGGAGGGCAGAGGTCCAAAATGGTCTCCCTGGGCTGAAATCAGGTTACTGCAGAGCTCTGGTCCCACTGGAAGCTCCAGGGGACAAGCGTTTCCTTGCCTTTTGCAGCTTCCAGAAGCCGCCCACATTCCTGGCTCCTGGCCCCTTCTGCCTTCAGAGGCAGCAGAAGGCATCTTTCAATCTTTCTCTGGCTCTGCCTCTTCTGCCTGCATCCTCCGTATTTAAAGAGCCCTTGTGATTATATTAGGCCCACTTAGACAATCTAGGCCCATCTCAGCTGATTAGCAAACTTAATTCCACCTGCAACCTTCCTCACCACTTGCTGTGTAACCAATATATTCACAGGTTCTAGGAATTAGGACACAGACTTCTTTGGGGGTGGTGGGGAGCAGTGTTCATTGTTCTACCACCACATGGATGGATGGCAACAGAAGTCCAATCTGATGGAGAAGTTCAATTAACCAGCTTTAGCAAGGTTCAGCAAGGAGGGTGGCATGCCCACATATGGTAAGGAGCGGGCTTTCAGGAATCAAACATATGAGGTGCAGACTCCATTCTCACAACATATTAGCAAGAAAGCCATGGGGACACTCCTCACCCAGCCCACATCTCAGGTCCTCCTGTGTCAAAGGAAGACAGCACATCCACCTGGCAGAGATGCTTTCAGGATTACAAAGCACACAGATAGCATCCTAACACAACTCCTGCTTCCCAGAGGAAACCAGTAAGTAGTACCTGTTGTTGTTGGCAACTAATCCAGTGGAGAGATTGGGACAAGGGGAAAGGAAATAAGACATTAAGTTGGGCTCCTCAGCTAGGACTGGCTGAACAGAAAAAGAATGGAAGACACTGGAGGAGGAGCTAATACAGTCAGGTGGGCAGAAAACATGGGTAACTCCCCACATGTTAGCTCTGGGGTCTCAGGGCCTCCAGGGAGGAAACTACATGCTATGGGGGCACTTTGGGCAAGTTACTCTGCCCTCTACACCCTCACCCTTAAAGTCCCAACTCATAGGATAATGAAGATTAAATGCAATAAAACTTGTCAGTGCCACAACGCACAGTGGCTGGTCCATTGGCAAACATCAGTCACGTGCAGTATTATTCTCCTAAAGCAAAGGCAAGTATCTGAACTAGAGATAAGGAACTTAAAGAAGCACAAGGATGCAACCTGCATTGAGTTAGTAAATACACCCACAGGAGACACTGCAGCTCAGCCTGCCAGTAGGCCTGGCTCACCTTCTGTTCCCACCCACAGTCTGTTCCCTGTAGCTTAGATGCTGTTCTCTTGGGGAACAGCCGGACACCGCAGTGGGCAGAGACAGGGTCATGCGGAACCTTCCAAGAGATTCAGCTCGGGATCCACCTCCTCCATGAAGGCAGGAGGGTTAAGCGCCCTTTCTCTTATGTTCTCTCAAGGCAAGAAGGCACAAGTCTTCTCTGGACATTTCCAAGGCACTGTCACCGTCTGTTGGTCTGTCTTCCACAGAACCTGTGGGAGGGGCAGGAAATCATGAGTAGCCTTGGGGTTTCATAAGATAGTGAGATGCTTCCAATCAGATAGAAGGAAGTTCCATTTTTTTCTGTGGGTCAGTGATTAATAATTCTCTACAGGGACATCCAGATGGCCAACAGGCACATGAAACGATGCTCAGTGTCACTCATCATCAGGGAAATTCAAATCAAAACCACACTGAGATACCACCTCACACCAGTCAGAGTGGCTAAAATGAACAAATCAAAAGACTACAGATGCTGGCGAGGGTGTGGAGAGACGGGCACCCTCCTACACTGTTGGTGGCAACGTAAACTGCTGCAGCCGCTCTGGAAAACAGTGTGGAGGCTCCTCAAAAAACTATCCATAGAGCTCCCCTATGACCCAGCAATAGCACTGCTAGGGATTTACCCAAGGGATAAAGAAGTGCTGAGGCATAGGAGCACATGTACCCCAATGTTCATAGCGGCACTTTCTACAATAGCCAAATCATGGAAAGAACCTAAATGTCCATCAAC
>PJEM01016765.1:0-24553 GCA_004023845.1 Helogale parvula | reverse complement strand
GGTAGGGGGATTGGACCCAGGCAGCCAGGGGTCAGGGAGTTGGGGAGCAGGAGGGCTGGGGGCTGGGACCTGGGGGTGGGGGCAGGGGGCTGGGGGCTGGGACCTAGGGGTGGGGCACTGGGGGCCGGGCTGGGCCAGACGACGCCATCTTTCATGCCCCGTGAAGGAGCACAGATTTTATCCTGCGGAGCCGTAGAAATCCGATGTTCGTAGCCTTGTGGCAGGGTTAAGGCCAAGGAAAGCCCAGTGGCTGCCCCCCAAGGAGTTGTGTGAGACGGTGTCATGATTTCCTTGGATTCGGGATTTAACCTTCGCGTTCCATGAATCTCAGGACGAAGGTATCCTAGACAAATTCTGGAGATGTGCACATGAACCCAGAATTCTGCTTTATTAACTTACGACGTGGAAACGCAGTCCTAGGTGAGGGAGCACCAGGACACTGGGGACCACGCTGTCCCCCGGCGCCCAGACCTGCCGTCGGGCTCGGAGGGCTGGGGAGCACGCGCAGCAAGACAGGAAGATGCATCTTGGGCAGGTTCACGTGCCCCCAGCAGGCACCAGCAGACCACAGGGACACCGGAAGTCCCTTCCCTAGAACCCACACCACCCTAGCGGTACTTCCCAGGCGGTCTGGAGTTCTGGAGGCTTTCTCCGCCTGGACAGGGCTGGCTGGGGCCAAGTGGAAACGCTCCCAAATGGTACGTGGGGCTTCAGAGTCAACCCAACGTACAGATTTCCAGTTTTCCTTTACGGTGTCCAGATGTTCCAGAAAGAGTCAACCCCTGTAGCCGGGGCGGTGCCTTCTCTCCTCGGGGAACCGCCGTCCCTTCCCCCCATCTGGGTGTCGTAGACCTAACGGGAAAGCACGAGACTAGCCCCGATTTCCAGTGTTCCCAAGACCGCCCTCGCGGGGCTGCCGATGGGAGCCTGCTCCGGCTCCGCCTGTGACCGGGGCTTCATCTCAGTCGGTGACGCTCCTTCCCGGGGACCCCAGCTGGGCCCAGAGCCAGTCCTCTGTGTGGGCGGGTCTGCGTTCTGCGGACCCCGCCTCCCCACGCACACCCGCCACCCTGGCCGTTAGAAGCCAGCCTGCTCTTGACTCCGCCACCTGCCCGAGTCCTGATGTACCGGAAGTGGGGGGCTTGCCCTGGCTCGTTGGCCCCGAGAGAAGATCCAGTGATTTTGACCATTTTCTCATCTGAGGACCCAAATTTGAAAACTATAAAAATGTTAAAATTCAACCCACTTCTCCAACCAAGTCATGCCAATGCTACAGTTAGCATGGTTGTATTTCAACCCAAAGCTTTCTGGACGGACCCTGAACACAAATGCATCCCTTCTGTTTCTCCTTTGCGAGGAGGAAAAAGGCACATTTTATAGGAAACATCCTAATATCCTGGCTGGTTCCCGCCTGACTTTACTGCCAAGTTTCGATGATCCCACACGGAACCTTCGTGAGCAGCGAGACAGTTGCTCTAGGCTGGGGCGCGTTCACGCGAAGTCCTGACCCCCGAATTCTCTCCCTTTTCCGTGGAAACGTCTTCCCCTGGCATCGACTTTCACCTTGGCTGATGCTTTCTGCTGCTTGAGCATGCGTCCTCACCCGCCATGATGTCACAGCTCATTCATCAGGCCACAGGCCAGCTTGCGTGAGATCAGAACGGGAGGGACGCCAGTGTCCCTGGCTGAGTCACCAGGTGTTTTTATCACTGCGGTCACACAGCATGAGGCTTCGGTGTTTCTGCTGAATGTAACACGGTCCACACCCTCCACGGGGCTCACGATGGTGAGTGCTCAGCGTGAAGGGGGAGCCCTGCCCCTCCTGTCATTGGGGGCCCAGAATTCTCTAGTGACGACTGCACATGGTCACATCCGTCACATGTCAATCAGAGGATTGTTGTGAAGGTCAAGTGGGTTAATAGATCAGAGAGCTGTGCTGACCAGGCTTCGGTACAGAGACAGCCAAAGGATGTGGCTATCCGTATGAACGTTTACACACACACACACACACACGCACACACACGCACACACACACGCACACACGCACACACACACGCACGCACACACGGGGTTAGAGGCAGAGGGAGATTTGTTCTCTCTCAAGGCCTTGCACCATATCACCTGTCATTTCTAACACCAGTGAGGGAGTTTTAGAACTAGGAAGGTCTTAGAGATAAGATCCAAGTACCTTGTTTGATAAATGGGGAAACCGAGGCCCGAGAGCAGAGCTGACCCACAGTGAGAGGAGCAGGGTGCGCCTGGGTCTGCGTGTGGCCCTGGAGCGCTGAGCTAGTCTTTGCCGTGAGCTAGGAGACCACTGCCTGCTGACTCCAGCAGCACAAAATAAGGCCCAGGGAGGCTTCTAGAAGCATAAGTGCCACACAAGAGATGACCAGGCTTCAAGTCCATATACATACTGTCACTTTCGGCCCTTTAGGATGAGAGTAAGTAGAGAGACGGATATGGATAAGCATGTAATTTTTTCTGTATGTTGCTAGATTTACTTTTAAAAATTTGTAACTGCTGTTTCTACGAACAGTGAAAGGCATACCGTTTCCCCAAATCTTTGCCCTCAGAGTTGATCGCAATTCCTGGCGTTTTTGGACCCTGTCTTTTTTTATTTTCTTCTATGAAGAATATTTAATGATTTTATATCACCTGTGCTTTCTCCTTCAATATAATTATATTACTATTCTCACTTTATTCAATAAATAGTATTTTTTTGGCATGAAGATAGCTTACATTTTCATTTTAACCAATATTTATGGCTTCTGCTTTGATGTCAGCTCTTCACTCGTGGATCATAGAAATAGTCACCTCATTATTTCTGTTGTGTTCTTACTTCTCCCTTTCACCTTTAGCCCACCTGGAATGTGTTTTATTGTAAGACGTGAGATGTGGGTCAGACATAATTTTTTCTAAATAGCAATACGGTTGTTCTAAGAACTGTTTCTTACTAGACTATCTTTGCTATGGTGACTTCAGATGCCTCCTTTATTATATACTTAGTTCTCGCACGTGTGGGACCGATTTTCGGGCTCCGTTCTGTTTATGCAGGTAACCGTTTCTCCCACCTCTTCTGGGCCTGATGATCACGGTTCGTTTGTCTCTGTGTCTGCGGGGACAACTTTCCCTCCTTCTCTCCACAGAGGGACTCGTGTGAAGCTTCATCAATTGTGAAGTGACATTTTCACATTTTGAAAATAATCCCATTAAGATTCAGATGGAAATTATGTCATTAATTTAGGGAGAACGGACACATTACAAAGCTGAACTTTTCTCTCCAGGAACAAAACATGTGCGTTCTCTCACGTGCATCTCTCTGTGTCCCCGTGCGGCGCTTGTTGTGCAGTGTGCGACGGGGGCCGCCGCTGGGCCAGCGGGCTTCACCGGGGCTTGGGTGTGTGTACAGGGTGTGTGTGTGTGTTTATGTGTGTGTGTGGGCCTGTGGTGTGTGTCTGTGCGCAGACAGAATGTACTGCCGGTTGTGTGTCCTTACGGTATGGCAGGAGACCCCCGTGGAGAGGGCCCCGTCTGTTCCGGAATCGAAGGCTCTGGATCAGACCCCGCGTGGGCGCGGGCAGGTACCGGAGTGGCCATGGTCGGACGTGCTCCTTCAGCTCCTCCCCTCAGGAGGCAGAGCGTGCAGGGGTGCCCTGGGGTGGGGGTCCAGGGTCTTCTGGGAGGAAACCAACACTTTGACCTTTTCTTTCCTGGTTCTGGACCTACAGAGACCCAGGGCTTATAGGCAGGTGCACAGTGGGAGGCGGGGAGACCCTGGAGTCCCTTCCTCCCGCGGACGGGGAGGGGTGAGCACAGCAGAGGCTGCTGGTCGTCTGGAGGAGGGGGCAGGGGCGCGGTTGTGAGTCCGGAAAAGACAGCCGCCACAGCCAGCCTGGCCCCGCTCTCTGCGCGCAGCCGCCCCTCGGGGAGGGACCGCGGGGTCCCGGGACCAGCCTGTGGGGCCCTGGGTTGGCTCTGACAGCCTCTGGTCGCCCTTCCTGGTTTGGGGAAGGCTAGAAAGCGGCAGTTCCCTAGGACACTCATGCACCCAGGTGTGGCCGTGTGACCAAGTGCTCTGTGGTGGCCGCCCTGGCCCTGGAGGCCCTCTCGCCGCCTGCCTGCTGGCATGGGGTACAGCCCGCCGTGGCCTCGGACCCGGACAGTGTCACATACGGAGCATGGCAGGGCCAACTAGCCAGCCTGGGTCCTGGAGGGGCCTCGTGTCTCAGTTGTCCAGCCGCCAACTGTGTCTGGAACGTGACACGAGAGAAAATAAGGTGCTATCGTGTGGGTCCCATGAGTTTCTGGGGCGTGGTCAGTCACCTCAGCAACGGGAGCCCGCGAGTGGGCTCTGCGGGAGCAAACCGGGCACGCGTGCTGGCTCAGTGGCCAGGCGGCCGGGCGTCGTCAGTGTGCACGCAGTGGCCTCGTTGGGCGGTGGTGAGACTTCCGGCCAGATGCGCGCTGGTGAGGACCTGGGACGCAGGGGTGGGGGCTGCGGGCTGGTGGAGCCCCCAGGGCCAGGGGAGGTGGTCTTGGGAAAACACAAGCCTTGGCTCATGTTGGACCTTTGTGCTCCCTCCGCAGATGGGGACAGACGGGGACAGACGGGGACAGAAGGCAGAGCTCAGGACGGAGTGGCCCACGCGCAAGCCCATGCGGATGGGACCGGCGACGCTCTCGCTGACCAAAGTGAGTGACTTGATTGTTGTAACAAACTGATTTGTCCGCTTTCCAAAGCATGTTGTGTGATCGGTCGTTAGTTTCTTGTGGGCCGCGTGAACTGTCGCGTCTCTGTGGCTGTGACTGCTTTCCGTGCCGTGTTCAGCGGGGCTGCAACTCGCCGCCCGCGCGCGTGGGGTTTCCGTGGGCCCCAGGCCCCGGATCCTGCTTGGACCTCGCGCAGCTGCTCAGCGTGACGACACCTTTCAGTGGTTTCAGGACAGCGGGCGCTGTTTCTTCACACCGGCCATTTTTCGTGTTGTCTGTCCCTTCTCCCCGTGGAGCCTGGCGTCCGGGTCCCCTGCTCTCGTCCTGTGTCCTCTCTTGTCTCTGCTGCAGTGTGGACACTGTCCACACCTTCCTCCACCTCGAGATTTCCTCCCGCTGAGGATCGCCCTCGGGTCAGCTTCTCTTCTGAGCTCTTAATTTCGGTTCCTGTGTTGTTGGCTCTAGAATTTCCACTGGGCTCTTAACAGATTTCAGTTCTCGGACGAGAGTATCCTTTCTTTCATCATTTCTCCGTCATTTCCTTGTATGGATTATTCATAACTACTTTTAGTTCCTCATCTGATAATTTAAATATTTGCTTCAAATATGAGTCTGTTTCTATTGGCTGTTCTTCCTTGACTTTGGGTCAATGGGCTCTGGCTCTGCCCGCAGGGGATTTTCCCCTTAGCGCTGCACCTGTTGCGTGAATGAGCGGAAGACCTCAGACAGGTCTACGCCTTCTCTGAGGATCAGCCGGTGTGATGGCCTCTTTCGGTCCTGGGCTCCCTCAGGGCGGGGCTGCCAATGTCCTGCGTGTCACTCCTCACGGGTGTTTCTACTGAAAGCCAGCGGCAATGGCCGGCCCTCTCCACTGCCTGTCCTTGGCACCTGTCCTGGATTTCTTAGCAGCCGGCTGCATGTGTCCCGGGAATTCTTGTTTGCTCGGTGCTCTCTGCCTTCACAGTGTCCCGACCCGGTACACACTCTCCCTTCTCGCCAGGGACCTGGCCCCTCAGCCTCCAGCCGATTCCTCCATCACATGAAATACCAGTGCCTGAGGCGGGTTTGCTGCCTCTCGGCGTGGCCTTGGGCCGGCCCTGAGTTCAGATCCACAACGCTGCCCTGGGCAGGATCAGCAAATGCCTTGAAGGGAGAGGCTGCTGGAAGTCTGCTCACCTCCCGTGCCGCTTCCTGTCCCCGCCATCGTTGGCCCAATGGCTCCCCAGTGCCGCTGCCCAGGGTTTCTCTCTGTTGTGGGCAGGAGCGATGCTTTGCCACGAGGGAAAGCCTGCTGTGGGTGGTTCTCCTTTTGGGGTCTGGGGCTGGGAGTCGGGTTCAGGAAGCTCCTATTTTCTATATTTTCTGTATCGCGTGAGCAGCGCGGATGATTGCCAACCTTGCACGATGACTCTCCTGAGTCCACAGAGGAGATGAGGCCGCTTTCGTTCTTTAGTCTGTTAATTTGATAAGGTGCCTGGTGAGAGAATCCGTGCTGGACCAGTTTACATCCCTGAGGGAAGTCCTGCTTGGCACCTTGTCTCTGTCCGCTGGTGCTTCGCTGGTATTTTGTTTGGAGTTGTTGCATTTACGATCGGAAGGGGGGGTGGGGGGGCTGCTCGGGTGCGTGCTCCCGGCTTTGTTCTGACGTTTGGCGGTTAGGAGATGAGGCAGACACCCCGCTTGGATCTCGGCCCAAGCGGACTCTCTCTGCTCTGCTGCCTGAGAATCTGGATCGCGGGGGTGCGGCTGCTTCCAGACCCGACTCCAGCAGGCCTGCGGCGTCGGTCCTGCCCCCAGCTTTGTTCACGTGGAGCGCTGCCTCTGGCTCATCGAGCTAGCTAGCTAAGTTTGAGCTTGGTTGTGTCTTTTTTGTTTGTTTGTTTTGTTTTGTTTCTGCCTGGTAGATTTTATCCGTCACGTTCAGTGGTTGGAGCTAAGAGGGCTCCCCAAAAACTGCCTCCGTTGGGACATCTTGGCTAGATGTCTCCAAAAAGTTTAATGTTTTCAACTTTCTCGGTGGGAAAATTTCAAACACAGATGGAAGTTTTAAGACTGCTATAAGGGACACTCACATAGAGAGACACCTTCCTGAAATATCGGAATGTAGATTTCAGGCTTTATGTCACCTAAATACGTCCAAGCAGATCTTTGAGGGCCTTGGGACAGCCGACTTCTGAGGGGTCGCAGATACCCTTCCACAGCTCCCCCCATCTCCCTGGTGGTCATCGTCTGTAACTGTTCCTAACTGCGCCCAGATGGCGATCGCAGAAAAGGGGGCCGTCCTACAGCCACGGCAAGGCCAGTAGCTTCTCTGATTCCTGATGGCGTAAGTCTTGTTGACCACAGATTGGGCTGTTTCTCGGTTTCCTTCCCCAGAGGCTTTGTCTTTGATTTGTTTCTCTTCAGCTAACAAACAAATATTTCAAGTTGTTGAAATGTTCTCCTGAGGCATTTTCTTAGGTCCGTACCCCCACATAGTGGACCTTTCACGCCCACTCACGAAGTGTGTTGGAAACTGAATCACGCGAGCGTGTAATTCACAAAGAATGCTCGGATGGCAATGCCGTAGTGCTGGGAAGGAAAAGATGAGTTTAGTATCAACAGATCAAAAGTAACTTTACATTCAGATTATTGACCAATGTGTTTTCAAGTTTCTCACATTTAGGTTTTTTTAAATTCTAAAGTGCTTTATAAAAAGAAAGCTCTACATTTTTCGATTTGGGTCACAAACCTACCTGCTTTATTATTCATCTGCGTCTTGAATATATGTTTTGAAAGAGTAGGTGAAATCAACTTGCATTTATCCAGTGCCTATTTTCTGGTGCTCTGTGTCATGGGGAGGCACCTTTGACTCTGCCGCCTGTGTGTCCACACTGGGCAGTGAGCGGGTGGACCTGAGTCCCCGGGTGCTAGGAGGCTGCTGAGCCAGATCAGTGGCCCAGGCCCAAGCTCCGGTCTCGTTCAGAGGTGGTCAAAACCAACACTTACTCACTTGAATCACGTGAGCGGGCCCAGCAGCTGGGCTGGAGTGTCCGTTATGTAGGGTAGAAGGGAAGTGGGTTGGATTGCTCTTTTTCCACGACCTTTTCCTCTCCTGTGTTGGCGAGATACATTGTGTTTGGGCCCTGCGTCTCCACTTCCTTCTCTAATACGTGGTTCATCGTGTGAACTTGCCCCTTCCCCGCTGCAGGTCTGATGGACCTCCCTGCCCGTGACTTGCTTTGGCTGGTAGACAAGGTGGATATGATAGGGTGCGGTGATAAGGCAGCTCCCAGAGGCGCGTGGGTTTTGCTCGCTCTCCTGCACTGGTCTCTGCTCACCCACGCTGGCCGGTCATTCCCAGGAAGGGACACGTGAGGCAGAGCTGAGTTGTAGCTGGACTCGACCTGGATCAGCCGACCCCCAGCGCACCTTCAGATGTTTGAGCCACACACACTTACCTTGTGTCCCTGAGGTTTGTGTGTGTTTGTTACGCAGCGGTATTGTGCCTGTAGGTAACTGTTAAATGTTGTCAGTGGTGAAGGAAGCCTTGAGTCACACAAAATGTGGTCTTCAACAACCACATATGCTTTCTTTCTTTCTTTTTGACAGTGTTTGTATAAAAATAATCCAAGAACTGTAAATATGGAAGTGTTCCTGCGGTTGACCTCGGACTTAGAGCCTCTATTTTATAGATGAGAAGATAACACAATGAGTTAATAATGGCCAGAGCTGGGGCTGGAAACCTGGCCTCCAGGCGGGGGTCCAATGTCCCTTCGGTTACATGCAAACATCCTGAAATAACGAAAAAAGCTGCAAGAGCCCTCATTTCTGTGCTGTCTGAGCCGTGGGAAAGGTTCAAACACCCTCCCCCGCTCGGGCTGGTCCACACACCAAGGCACTCACAGCGTTCTCTAAGTTTTGGTATTTACACGGCACCAAAGTGGCTCTGTGCTGATTCATCAGCCCCCAGACTTTCACGGAGAAGTGGCAGTTTGCAGGGACCCGTGTGTTCATAGGCACAAGATGTCACTCTTGTGCTTACTGTGCAGATAACATTCTTGTTGCAATTTTAATGCCTTTAATGGTTTGCCTTTTTAGCCCAGAGTGAACTCATCAGACAGCCCATGCTGAGACATAAATCTTGGCATATTCCTGGGGAACTGCAGGTGAAATGAATCAAGGAATTTCTTTTTCAATCAACTCTTCAATCATCCCTTTTAGTCACGTAGAAAATATGGTCTATGCTGTATTTACAGTTTGATGGTAAGGAGATGCTTAACATCACTGCAGGAGATTAAAAATGACAAGTTATATGGTGAAGAGTGTGAAAAGGTGTTTACACTGACATGTAATATCTGGGTTGATCTACAACTCAGTAATAGATGTCATAAATCTAATAGCAGGCCCGTGGGACCGAGCGTTGGGTAAGTTAACATGGTGGGTCAGTGTGTTCAAATGGCACGTGTCCCATGTGGAGGAAGATGATTATTACCGATCAGCCATTGGTTGGATGTGCCGTGAGCTGCTCTGAGTCCTTGTCTCCCGGGGTAGGCTGCCGGCACGCGCCGCCTCCCCCTCCACATTCAGTAGTCCTGAATTTTGTACATGTATCATGTCTGATGCTCATTCACCCATTTGGTCTCTCCTTTCAAAGGATTAAAACACATTTTCCTGATTTATGTAAATGATAAATGAACCGAAGAAAACAATGTTTTTATTTTGCTTCTGGCCCGCAGAGGCATTCCAGTTATTTCAAGAGAATTGTAGCTGACAAATATTTTTAGACTTTATTTAAAAAATGAAACTTTTATAATTATATAAAACATTCAGTGTACAAACTTGACAGACACCAAGATCGTTAAAATTAAATGTAAAGGCGGGGTGTTTGGGGGGCTCAGTCGGTTAAGCATCCGACTTCAGCTCGGGTCATGATCTCACAGTTCATGGGTTCGAGCCCAGTGTTGGGCTCTGTGCTGACCGCTCGGAGCCTGGAGCTGCTTCGGGTTCTGTGTCTCCCTCTCTGTGCCCCTCCCCCACTTGTGCACCTGCACACGCTCTCTTTCTCTTGCTTTCTCTAAAAAATAAATGGATATTAAAATAATTAAATGTAAAGTGAAAAATGAGTTTATTCTGAGAAGAAGCCTGAGGAGCTCACTTGGGAGCTGATGCTTTGGCCTCGTTGGGGCTGGACTTGCCCCGTTTCTCTACCAAACGAGAACAAAAAACCTGTGAAGCAGAGTCAACGGTGCCCGTGCTGGTACGCACACCTGCACCACGCACTGGGCACGTTCTCTCGTTTCCCCGCGTTCCAGGCGGACGGGTTCAAGTGGGCCGGAAAAGGGTTGGTGAGCCAGCGGTCCACCCCCCTGCGAGCTCCCTTGCCCCGATACCAGGAGGAAGTACTTACGAGACCATGAGTCAGCTTGGTCGTGGGATTCCTGGCTACCAGCAGCTTTTTGCACTTTCTGTTTCTACCCAGTAGGTATTTATCGAAAGCCTCTCACGGCCACAGCAGAACGAGAGCTGGTGTGTAGAAGGTAAAGGAGGCATAAGCCACGGCTATGGTTCCAAGATGTTCATGTCTTTGGAAAGGCAGATAGATACATGGTATGCTAATTAAGACATGTTGTAATCAACATGCATCTAAAAAACCAAACATATTTGGCCACAGAAAAATAATGACTATAAAAAAATGAATGGACTTTTGCCCGTTGCGTGTTGTAGTATTTTTAAACTCAGTTTTAAAATGGTACGTAATGTAAGGACTCCTGTGGCAGGTATTTCACGGCATATCATTTTTACCCTTTATAAGTTCTTCTTCACCCAAAAATATTGTTTAAGATGACTAGAGTTGGCTAACCGCCGTAATACCAAGAGCTGGCTTGCCGCATTCACCGCTCCGGCCCGCCTCACGCCAGGGGGAGAGCGGAGCTCTGCCCAGCACCCTCCCCCGCCTGGCATCGCGAGGGGAGGTCGCGGCACCATCGCGCTTCTGACTGCCTCACACGGCTGCTGGGGCTGCAGGAGAGCCGCTCGCAAGTATGCGGGGGGCGGAGGGGGTGTCCTGCTTCATGTCATAATCTGCCCCCGCCTCTCTTCCTCATTTTTCTTATCATGACTTCTCCTCAGGTCTGAGAGTCGCAAGCTGGTCCTCAGTGTCTTACCTTGTCCTGTGTGTGTTATGTTTGTATTTCTCATCTACATTTCTGAGACATTTGTTATATAGTTTCCTAATTTTCTGCATGGTACTTACTAGTGAAATATTAGAGGAAATACTGTTAAAACCACAAAACAATGAATAATTAGTATCCCAGTATTATTTAATGCTAATCTGAAAATCTTAGCAATTGCAAAAATTGATAGTAATAAAAATTGATAATAATAAAACTTTTAAATTTTTTAGAGGGAAAGATCAGTCATTTTTAAAAACGTTTTATTTATTTTTGAGAGAGAGAGAGTGTGAGCAGGGGAGGGTCAGAGAGAGAGATGGAGACACAGAATCTGAAGACAGGCTCCAGGCTCTGAGCTGTCAGCACAGAGTCTGAAACGGGGCTTGAACCCACGAACCGTGAGATCATGACCTGAGCCGAAGTCAGACGTTCAACCAACTGAGCCACCTGATGCCCAGATCAGTCATTATTTTAAGTGTTAGGACTGAAAAACTCCAGAAGGAATTAGGTTGAAAACAATTGGATTTAATGAGTAAAGTTGCTGGATACATAATAAATACACAAATGTCAAGATTCTTACTATATAGAGGGATAACCTGTGGATAATAAAGTGAAAAGCAAATCTGCTTATGATGAACAGTTCAGAATGCCTGAGACAACTATCAGATATGGCTGTCACCTCTTGACTGGCTTACTGTGCCAGACGCTCCACCTGCCCCGTCCACCGTGGTGCGTATAGCTAGCCTACGTGTCACATCGCACTGCTTTGCTCTTCTCACTGGATTGCCCCATATCCCAAATGTGACTGACTGGTCCAGGACTGAAATTGCTAATCAAACCAGCCATTGATTAGCCAACAACACATCAGATTTTCTTTCTTATGAATTAGAGCGAAGAGCACAGAGACTATAGAGTTCATTGGTAAAGGGGGGCAGACATAAAAAGTCACTCAAACATAGAAATGGGCCATGGCAAACCATAGCTCCGTGTGGACTAAAATTATGGAGAAAGAGAAACCTTGAGTAAGTAGAGAAGTTGGTCTGAAGAGAGGAGCACAGGAATGGAACAGGGTCATGGAGGAAGGAAACAGAGATCATCTGGCTCTAGAGAGAGGTGGACAGGAGAGCCATGGTCCCGGACCCCCCTGTTCTGTCCCGGTGACATTTGTCTGTATTTTGCTTTTTGCCTTTGAATTTCCTGAGGTATATTTTAGCAATAAAATCTCCTTTTCTTTTTGGTATTGGTTTGGAATTTTATTTTTTGAAGCCAGCGATTCCTGCCTAAAATAATAAGAAGGAAAGTATGGAACCTAATTGAAGGGAGTTGTTATTGATTCAGTTGAGAGATAGAAACAGAATAAATGGAGAAATGCTTTCCTCTTGTTCATATGGAGACTGAATACTACGGAGATGTCAGTCTTTTAAAAATTAGTTGCTAGAGCGGCACCTGGAAGGCTCAGTCGGTTGGTTCCGGTCATGATCTCATGGTTTGTGGGTTTAAGCCCCGCATCAGCCTCTGTGCTGACAATGCAGAGCCTGCTTGGGATTTTCTCTCTCTCTCTCAAAATAAATAAACGTAAAAAATAAAAATTAATTGTTAGGGCCAAAATAATCAATGAAAATTGGATTTCAGTCCGTCTGACATTTTTTGAATTGACAAAATCATTTTCAAGTTGAGAAGAAATGTAATAAGCAAGAATACTATTATTAACAACATTTATTTAGAGATTATTATCTGCCAGATTATTTTTATCTATTTTAACTAGTTTCCATGAACTCATAAGAGAATAACTGTGCATAATTATGAAACTTTTAGAAAGAAAGGGTGGCAAGGGGATATTGCCACTATAAAATATTACACATGCTATAAAGGTATTTAATTAGCCAGTGTGCTACCTGTCCAAAAGCATAAGTAAGTCGGAATCAGAGAGCCTAAAATGTATTTCGTTTGAATTTATTTATTTATTTTTTTATATACACGAGTATGTCCTATATTCTGTATGTGACAGTCAGCTACTAATTCTAATATTGTTTTAAAAGGTCAACGTAGATACCACTGCATACTCCCATATAAATTACCTTTGAATGAAGTACATAAAATCAGAGCCACCAATGAGTATCAAAACCTCCTCTTAAGTTTTCTGAGATAGGGCTCCAGTTTCTTTGGCTCTTTTTCATTAGTTGTAATTTCTCCAATTCTGGCCACACAAAAGGGCCTTTACAACCATGTTCATGACATTAGACATTATCTCTTGACCTGTTTTAAGTGGGTAAGTATCTCTGAATGATTCCCCTATTTCCAAAACGGAAGGTGGTTTAGAGGTGGGAAAAGGCAGGAGGACCGATCGGGAGGCTGTTGTTTTCGGCTAAGGATCACGCCAGTGACTCTGACTAAGGTGGGTCGTGGGCGAACCGCAGTGTTAGGAGTTAACTGACGGGACCTGGGGTCTGGGCAGGGGCGCTGTCCGCTAAGACCGATGGGGAGGGGGCGGATTGCATAGGGTTCATGAGTTCCTTCTTAGGCTGAGTTTGAAGTGCTGTGAAAAATGGATGCGGACACGTACCATAGACCCTTAGATGTGCACACGTGTGTTTCAGGAGAGCCCTGTTGAATGGAAATCCAGGTACTGGAGTTATTGGTGTACAGATGGGAGTGAAGCAGGGTGGGCCCTTGGGCAGGTGAGAGGACTTCGGGGGAGCCCGCAGAGGGGGGTCCTCCCTGACCGTGCGGTCCTTCGCCTGGGAGGGTAAGAACTATCTTGGGGGAGCCGGTGGCAGGGATGGAGGTGACCCGTGGCCTCCAAAGCAGAGAGCCCTGTTTCCCAAAGTTAATCTAACTACTGCTCTTCTCAGTGTTCACCCGGCCAGCAATGAAAGTCATGATGTGGCACAAATCCTTCAGGAGACTCTCCAGGCACCTGGTGGCAAATTAACCTTCCTGGGCTGCTTCTGTGCGGAAGGGCCAGCAGTCTGTCCCCATAGAAATAATCCCCAAATCCTGGGTCACAGGTTTTTGCTGCAGAAATCCAACCAGCGCCGCTGTCCAAGTGTTGACGCCTGAAGGCTGAAGGCAGGGAATCTCGAAGGGTCTCAGAGGGTCCCAGGAAGGAGGCCCGCACCCTGGAAGTCACCAGGAGTGTCACACACCTCACAGTCCATATGCTTTCGAGCTGACTGAGCACGCGTGCTGGCGTGGCCTGCTGGGGCGCAGCTATGGCCCCAGCCTGGGGACAGTGCCCTGCAGAGATGCCACCAATGTGGGGAGTGCGCACCCTCTGTGTGGGACTGTGTGCCCAGGGGGGAGACTATGGGGGCCCAGGACCTAGTGCTAGAGGCAGAAGTACTCCACTTTTCACCCCTCCCAGTGGCCCACGGGGAGATTGGTGCTTCGTGTCCTTTCCCACTCTGGGTTCTGCAGGTGAGGAGGTCTTAGGCCCCCAAGAATGAGAATAGCCAGGGCTTGTAGGCCTACCTGCTGCCCAGCGCTCTGGACACCTTGTGTCCAGGGACTCCTGATGAGATCACCGTCTTGGCAGGTGTCCTTGACCATGACCAGCAGGAGAGGCAGGGGGGCCTGTGCGCAGAGGGGCAGGGGGAGTGCTGCCTATCAGCTCGTAGGCTTGGGACATGAGGCATGAGGGTCTGGGTTGCACCACCAATAAGCCACCAAGACCTGAGGAGATGACATTGGAGAGGCCGAGATTTAGGATAAACATTGGAGGTTACTTCTGGGGCCACTGGTGGTGACGGGCTATAACGTTCACCTCTTCTGCCCACGGGGTCATGATAGCCACACACTGTGCCGTCCGGGTCTCTCTACACAGGATGTGGCCCGGACACCCTGTGCTCTGCACCTTGAGAGTTTGAACGGAGATGTGGCCTCCTGGGGAGCTCCCAGCCAGGATCCTGTGTCTCCTGTGGGTCCCCAGGCCTTGTGTCCATCATGAGGCTCCTCTCTGGGCCATCTTTGCATGGCGCCAGAGCTGGGCTGGCAGAGACTCAGCCCCATGGCCCCCCTAGGGCCTTCCTGCCTTGTCCTCCTTCCCTCCCCTTCTGTGGTGTCAGACCCACCACTCTGTAGGGGGACTGTCCCTGCCTCCTCCTGCCCCCTTAGCCCTTGTCTTTCATGGGCACCCCCCCCCCCCAGAGTCCTGACTTCTCACTCCGCTTTGGCTTCGTCGAGGCCTGGGCTGACCCGGGGGAGCTTTGGGTGGGGCTGAAACCAGGCGGGCTATTTGGGATCTCTGAGATGTCCCGTAATGGAGGACTTGCTATGAAGGTACAGAGGTATTAGGCTCATAGCAAGTTTGAGGCCCCAGTTTGGGAAGGTTTTGAACACTCCATTAAGAAAGGCAGAGTTTATTTCAAAAAGCACAGGGAACAGAGACCCTGTAAAAAACCACAGTAGACGGCATCTCGTGGAAGCAGAAAACAGGCTGAAACCCGTAGTTATGTTAAGGAGACAGAGCGGTGCAGACACGGGTCCGCTCTGGGGTTGAGTGCAACCACCGTGGGGCTGGTATAAGTCATGGAGCGTGGCCCGGAGACTTCTCTAGAGCCAAACCCACTTGAAGCCAGAAGGAATGTGGCGCGTCCTCTAACTGACAATCTCTCCATCACGGTGCTGCCTCTTGCCGTGGGCTGAACGTGTGTGTCCCCTCCTCCCACAAATCCCTGTGTTGATGGTGTTGGGAGGCGGGGACTTGCGGTGATTAGGTCATGGGGTGGAGCTTCATGAACAGGGTCGGCGCCCTTACACGAGGCACCCCAGACAGCTGCTCACCTTCCACCAAGTACAGACTCAGTGAGAAGCCTCTGCCTGTGAACCAGGGGCAGTCCCCCCCCCGTGCCCCCGCCCGCCAGTGCCCTGACCTTGGACCTGAGCCTTCAGAGCTGGGAGAAATGTTCTTATTGTCTATAGGCCGCCAGCGAGCTAAGTGAGATATCTTTACTTTTGGTTTCTGCTCCAGTAAGTACAAGTGTTCATCCACCTTTTGACTTAGTCTAATTCTTGGATTTTAATGTCGTGGATTGGGCCAGAATACTCCCTTTGGGAAGGATCTGGCCCCAGGGAGGCAGGACACAGGGGTCTGCACTGGGGGTAGACTGAGGTGTGTTTTGGAAGACTCGGCGGTCGCCCCGACTTCTTCCACAGCCCGAGCAATCATTGCATTAGGTATAATTGGAGATTTCCATAATTTCCAACCAAAATGCAAAAACCAGACCGAACAAGCACCCTCGGAGGAGCAGCACAGACACCTGCCAACTCAAGAGGGACCGGCGCAGACGGAAGGGCGGGGACACCAGGTACCGGCGGGGGAGGACGCAGAAGCCCAGACACGCCAGGGTCCCCCCCGGCCCTGCATGTGGGGTGCGGAGGAGGCCCCAACCCACTTCCGAACGGCAAGAATACTGCGTGAGAACGTTCAACACAGACGTGGCCAGCTCGACCTTGAACTTTCCTTTGTGAAGCTTGATGTCTTCCAGATCCGCTGAGTTGTCTCTGAGCCGCGTTAGCGGAGAGCGTGGGGACACACTAGTCTCGTTTCGTGGCCGAGGGCAGCACGCTGGGAGGAAAGGAGGACCCCGGGTGTTGCGGATCCCACGCCGGCCTTCTCTCCACTGGGTGCCGCTGTCTTGTCACATGTCAACACCTGATGCCCCAAAAGGAGGCCCTTTGAGAAGCAGGACCCGAGCCCCCAGGCCAGGGAAGGCTTCGAGGGTGCGCGGGGATGCAGTGAAATGCCTTCTGGGAGACGAGGAGAGCCTTCTGCTCATGAGGGGGTCTGGTCACGCCGGGGAGCACCTGCGTGGCGGCGCTCGCGTTGGGTCTCCTGCGCAGCTGCTTGGTCAGGGCGTTTTACAGCACCGCACAGCTGCCTCGGAGCGAGCCCGTGATCTGAGACCGCCCATGGCTGACGAGTCTTTCTTTCTTTTTTTTTCGTGTTCATTTATTTTTGAGAGAGAGAGTACGAGCAGGGGAGGGGCTGAGAGAGGGAGACACAGCATCTGAAGCAGGCTCCAGGCTCTGAGCTGTCAGCACAGAGCCTGACGTGCAACTCAAACCCACAGTAAAATCGTGACCTGAGCCGAAGTCGGACGCTCAACCGGCTGAGCCCCCAGGCGCCTCTGATGAGTCTTGCAGAAGGGCCCACAAAAGCAAAGAGAGTCGTAAAATCCTCAGCACCGATGATGAGCACAAAAGGCACCTCATTCCCGAAGTGGCTTCAGAGTATCTGCGGCGTGATGTCGCGGCAGGCGTTAAATGACTCAGAGTCCACAGGAGAGTCAGGAACCTGAAGCCCATTGCTGTACCCGGAAATCCCTTTCCCACAAACACACTGCGGGGTCCGGGTGAAGGCCGCAGGCCGTGTTCCTGACCGTTCCTTATCTCTGGGCCTTGCCCCCGAGCTGGGAGCACAGGAGTCCCTGTCCGCCGGCCACGCCCACCCGTCCACTGCGGCGCGGGCAGGACAGAACCGGAAGTTTCCCATTTCTGTCATTTGTCCGGCGGCATGCGAGCGGTTCCTGGGCCTCCATCTCAGGAAGGCAGAGCGGCTCTGGGTCTCAGGTCACGTCTCTAAGTGGGCACAGACCCACTTCCCCGCATCTGCGGGGTCCCCTCCCCACCAGTGTGCGGCAGTCCGACCCCAGTGCCTCGGAGCGGGAGTGCGCTTGGAGATGGGCCTTCAAAGAGAGGAGTGAGTCAGAGCAGCATCACTAGGGTGGGCCTTGCCCCTGTGACTGGTGTCCTTACAGGAGGAGCCAGAGGCCACAGGGTCGGCTCCAAGGGGCCACGCTCTGCCAGCCACAGAGAGAGGCCTCCCGGGAGCCCGGCCTGCGGGACTGTGAGAAGCTGAGGTTCTCTGGTTAAGCTGCCTGCCTGGGGTGCTTCGTGACGGTGGCCCGAGCCCCAGGGACACCAGCAGGGCGAGCCATCGGCCACAGGGGCCCTGGCGACGGACGGTGGGAGGGACGTTCCCTTAACAAGTAGCCATGGTGCCCGCATGGGGACACGCCGCGGGTGCCACAGGTGCAGCCCTCCGTGGGGCTTCTGGAGGGACACAGTGACGAGGTCGCCTCAGACAGCACGCAGCGTGGACTCGTCATTGGCCACGTTGCATGAGAAAGAAATTGATCTTAAGTCATCCGTCGTTTCAAGTAAGTATTTAAACATGAGAGCGCATGTAGGCTTACACGTCACCGTCACTCTGATCCATGGGACAAAGCGCAAGGGGTCCCCTTTGGGGACCGTCTTACACACAGGCAGAGAACGGCTCATGCCGACCTTCCAAGTTATTTTCCCCACAAGTCAGTGCGGCCCTCGAGAGCAGCGGGACCCTGGCTGCTCACGACACGCGGCACCTGCCGCGTGACACGCGTGTGCTCACACGCACACATGAGCACAGGCACACACACCCACAGGCCCACACATGCACCCGCGCACACACACACGCAGGACACATGTGCCCACACACAGCACACACATGCACGCACAGGCCCACACGTGCACTTCAGAAAAACACACCCACGTGCGTGTGTAGGTTGTGACCTCTGTTTTGAGCGTGCGGTCACATCATGCTGAGCTGGTCTGAATTAGCAGCATGTGTCGACCTGTCTTTGGTTATCACCGACTTCACCTGTCCACGAAGTTAATTTCCTGGATATATCTGGCTCCGTGGGCTGTGTTGTGTGGAGTTTTCTAGCTAGTCCTCGCAATTCCAAGGCTGGGAACTGATATGAGCCTGGGGGCGGGGGTGGAGACGTGAGGCCAAAAATGAGGGGTCCGGCCCGGCTCGAAACGCGCCGAATTAGCTCCTCAGTCAGGAAGAGGAGCTCCACCGAGTGACGCGAGGGGCCTGGACGTTGAGCGGAAACGGGTGGAGGCCACGGGCAGGTCGAAGGTCAAAATTAGAAGCACGGAACAGGAAGAGGCGCCAGCGGCCGCGGCCAGGGGCAAGGCTGGCAGGGCCCACCCTCACGGATGGCTCTGTTTGCCTTGGCGTGCCTTCTGAGGGCTCTCTGAAATGTCACTCTCAAGGGCGTGCCCTTGTCTGGCTCGTGGCTGTCGCTTCCTCAAGGCAGCGGCCGACAGTTTAGAGCCTGGCCAAGCACAGAGTCTGTGCTCTCCTACATGGGCTCAGCAGACTGGATCTTAACTTCTCGTGCGATGGATCACTGATACAGGAGTTTAGACGGTGCCCTTTCCTTCTTGCCGTTTCCACAAACACTGTTAATCGCACTAGATCTTGAGATCTACTTCTGCAGCGTATACAGAGCCATACCCGTACCATATGTGGGAATTAAGGACTTTCGATGGCTTACTTTAGTTTTCCCCCCATGTATTATGAAAATTTTAAGCAGAAAAAAATAACAGGACACCGTGCCCACCCAGACAGCCGCCATCTACTGCGTCAGTGGTCGTTACCAGCGTAGGAGGGGCTTACAGACTTCTGCCGAATCCTGTTAGGGTCAATTATAGATGTTCTAGACGTCAGAGCGCTTTATCCTGCAAAGCTTCCCCACACATCCTTCCAGAACCAGGGAATTCTCCTGCTCAAACACATCGCCGTGATCACCGCGAGCAAAGTTAACAATTAACGTGGAAAGCCCAGCCCGTGTCCACGCTCCACGGCTGTGCCCTCAGTGGAGGCCATCACTTTACTTCTGTCTCTGCGATGAGGGGCTCATATTTTCCTCTTCCACTTGCTCACTGGTGGTGATGGCGCCCACACTTCCTGTGCCGTGGGAATATCGTGAGAATAGGAAAACCAGGCGTGGAGTCGCTCTGAAAGCTGAAAGCACAGTATTAGCTTCAGGGATCGCTTTCGTGCAGAAATGAGACATCTCAGAGACAAAGTGGGCGGGACTCTCCACCTCCATTGTCACTCCAGCAGATATGAGATGTGTTTAAGAGGAGCTTTTGTGGGGGCGCCCGGGTGGCTCAGTTGGTTGAGCATCTGGCTTGGGCTCAGGTCATGATCCCGCGGTTCATGGGCTTGAGCCCTGTATCCGGTTCTGTGCTGACAGCTCGGAGCCTGGAACCTGCTTCTGTTTCTGTGTCTCCCTCTCTCCCTGCCCCTCCTCTGCTTGCACCCTCTCTCTCAAAAATAAATAAACATTAAAGAAAGAAAGAGAAGCTTTTGTGTTTGGGGGACTCTCAAGGCAGGAAGCCCGCATCAGCTCAAGAAAATGACCTCCAGGGTAGGAGGGGCTTACAGATAGAGGCCAATGAAGAATCCCACTCGTGGGGGGTAGCTTGTGGGAGGGTCAGACCGCGGCCGCCCTCAGTGAGCCGCCCAGTTCCAGGGGGAGGATCCGGGCACCTCAGGACCAGGTCCAGGGGCGACAAAGCCTCAGACTCGTCCCTCTGATCACTCTGATCGCACACTCAGAAATGTGACATTTGCTGTAAAAATTTGCCTTATGAAATCTGGCACATCTTGAATTAATACATTTTAAAAATGTTCTCTGCAAGTGAACTGTTAGCCCCCAAAAGGCGAGGGCTAGCATCCTGGACACGTTTTACGACGCGGAAGGCTCCCATAATGCCCTGGACCTGCGCTAGTCACACGTAATTACTGCTCACTGTCTTCATCTTCGAAGAGTAAGTGAAGAATGGGTAGGGATGCCAACTTTGTAATCTTGGTTAACTTAGCACTTAACAGAAAAACAGAGGGTTTTAATGATAAAATATACGGCATAAAGCACCTGACTTTCCTTGTGGCCATTGTTCTGGGAACCTATTCTGCACCCTTGAAGGATGTGACCTCAGATAAAAATCGGAGGCATTAAGGACAGGGGGTAGCAGTCTGCAGAACACCTCCCGTTGGCATAATTTCAGAAGAAGAGAAGCCTAGCCAGGTAGAGATGCAAGATTCAGGACAAAACCAAGGTCTTTTCATGACTAGCTCAGCCCCGTAGCACACTAACGATGGGGAGCCAACACCCAAAGCTTGGTAGTACTTCCTCCTTGTTTTTCACACCTTTTCCTGACGATCCTGTCCGATGGCACTCATCACCTGCTATCATCGACGTTTATTGAGGACTTAACCTGAGACACTGTCGTGTGTGCGTGGTGATTCAGTGACTGGGTTGGGTTTGAACCTGCCGATTTCTTATGCCCTGTGAGCATTCTGCAGGCTCCGTCTCCTCGTTTGGAAAATGGGGGTAAGAGCAGCACCTCTCAGGGATGCGACACACGGCACGTGCTCCCTGAACGTGAGCTCTTTTTGTCACTAACACGGGCGTGTGCTGTGCTTCTGGGACGTCAGCAGTGGGACTGGATGGAAAGCGGCCCAGAGCCTCCTTTGATGAGCACAGCTCTGGGTACAGAACTGATGATGAGGTGCGGGTCGATTACACGAGGCTCCGAGGTGAGTCTGGCTTGCGGTCAAGGAGATGCCAAGGGGGAGCACGAGGGTTTGAGGCCGGGGACTGCCACCTGCTCCCCGGTCCATTTCTTCATCTCAGCGCAGAGGGATTCGATTTGATGAATGGCTCCCGACTGTTTTCTTGAGTGCATTGAGCCTCTAAGATGCTCTGAGGAGTCTCATCAAATACATTTGGGAAACCATGAACATTTTCTCTCCCTCTTGGAAAATCACAGGGCTTTTAAATTCTCTGAGTTGAAGAAACCTGCTTCATTGGGCTAAAGTGAGTTTCCTGAAATAATCTGTCTGTCGATCCTCTCCCCCTTTTGAGCTGGTAGGATACACTTTGACATTCTGTAAACCTGGCGTTTCCCAAAACATATTTTAGAAAATACTGGACTAGAGCGGCACCTGGGGGGCTCAGTTGGCTAAGTGTCCAACTCTTGATTTTGGTCCTGATCTCATGGTTTTTGGGTTTGAGTCCCGCACTGGGCTCTGTGCTGACATCACAGAGCCAGCTTGAGGTTCTCTCTCTCTCTCTCTCTCTCTCTCCCCCTCCCCCCCCCGCCTCTTCCCTGCTCATGCTCTCTGTCTCAAAAAAAAAACAAAGAAAAGAGAAAATATTGGACTATATAATCCCTCACATCTCTTTGAAAAGTCTATTTTTGGTAAAATACAAGGTTAACATTTACCTCTGAGTCTCTGTGATGATCCCTTTTCTGATCTCCTCAGCTTCCTGCTTTTCTGTGCTCTCAGATTAAGCTGTGTTTCTAGAAAGTTTTAGAAAGTGGAATTATGCCATCCTTGAGCCTATTGTTTAGATTTTGCAAAAGTGTGCATACTATGGGCTTTCAACTAAAACTTCACATGATAAAATAGAAATTTAAAGCTATTAAGATAAATAAATGGAATTATTAATATTCCATGGAGGAGACCACACTGGGGCAGCAAACAGCACAGTAAACTTTGTGTGTGAATTGAAAATTCACTTGTAGAGCCTGAGACATGGCTATTTAGGGCCACCGTGGGTAAGAACTACAGCAATACTTATTTTGTTCTTAGGAGTCAGAATGTTAAGGGGGGAGAAAGTAATAAATGTAGTTATTAATAACTCCCTTTAGTGGGAGACATAGTGTTTAATGTCAAGATTTAACTAATGATGTTACTTAATTTATGGGCCACCAGAGTCCATTGGAGGTGAAAATCATACAGATTTTCACAAAATATAAAGACGGGGAAGCTGGCAGGGGTTATGAGGAACCCTAATCTTGGCGTCCAGGGAATGCAAAGTGTGTCATTGTGAAATCTGGTTTCTCTCGAACACGGGGAATGGTCCCTTTCACTCATCTGCTGGTAACCATTGAAAATCCTCGTCAAAGATATGAACTCTGTCAGAGGTATGAACTTTCAGTCACTGAAAGTCCTTGTCAAAGGCATGAACTCTTATTTCTGTTATAGGAAGCAATAACCAGTGAACAGAATTCAGTCTTTTTCTGTGGCTGAGAATCTTGCGGTTTACCTGGGTCATGGTTCTGAAAGCAAATTTTGTTTTGTCCGTGAGGTTGTCACAGAAGCTGGACAGTCTGGCCCATGGGGACACAGTCCTCACTTGGCCACTAAGTGGATGAGAGAACCAGACGTCCTTGTGCCTGATGGAAAATGGAGAGCATAAAAGGGCCTCTCTAACAGTGTTGCTAAGAGGCTCTGGAAGAAGGGCATGTGGAGCTCTTAATGTTTGGTACTTGGCAAATGTTGGTTCTTGTTATGAACTTAAATATTAAAATGTCCACGCCACCCAAGGCAGTCTATAGGTTTGATGCAACCTTTATCAATACTCCTGTGACATTCTTCTCAGAAATAGAACACACAGTCCTAAAATTTATGTGGAACCACCAAAGACCCTGTGGAACCACCAAGTACCCTAAGGAATCTTAAGGAAGAGCAAAGCTGGAGGTCCCATGCTCCTTGATTTCAAACTGTGTTACAAAGCTATAGTCATTGAAATAGCATGGTGCTAGCATAGAAAGGGACACACAGACCAATGGAATGGAATGGAGAGCCCAGACATCAAACCCTGTATATGCGGTCAATTCATTACGACAAGGGAGCCAAGCAGGAGGAAATGAGGAAAACACAGTCTCTTCAGTAACTGGTGTTGAGAACTACTGGGCAGCCACAGGCCGAAGAATGAAACTCACACCATACACGAAGTAACTCACACCATACAGAGTAACTCACATCATACACAGAGTAACTCACACCATATGCAAAGTAACTCACACCATACACAAAATAACTCACACCATACACAGAGTAACTCACACCATACACAAAATAACTCACACCATACACAAAATAACTCACACCATACACGAAAGAACTCACACCATACAGAGTAACTCACACCATACACAAAATAACTCACACCATACACAAAAGAACTCACACCAGACACAGAGTAACTCACACCAGACACAGAGTAACTCACACCAGACACAGAGTAACTCACACCAGACACACAATAACTAAAAATGGGTTAAAGACCTGAAAGTGAGACCCCAGCCTCATGCTCCTAGAAGAACACGGAGGTGGGCAGCGCCTCGACATTGGCTTCCGTGATGAGTTTTGGATCTATACAAAAATCAAAGGCAGCAAAAGGGGACGGCGTCAGGTGAAGAAGCCTCTGCCCGGGGCAGGAAACTGGCAACAAAATGAACAGGTGGCCTCTGGGATCGGAGGGAGTGTTTGCAGATCATGTGTCCGGCCAAGAGTTTGTATCCAAAATACAGAACAATCACAGACACCTCAACTGCAAAAGGCCAAGCAGTCCAATGGGCAGAGGAGCCGAATAGACATGTCCCCAGGGGAGACACACAGATGACCTGGGGACACATGAAGAGATGCTCCTCGTCGTCAGCCCTCGAGGTGACGAGGTCGGGCCGCAATGAGATGTCCCCTCACGCCTGTGGAATGGCTGTTTTCAGAAGGGTGAGAGGTAACAGGTGTCGGCAAGGGTGAGGAGAGACGGGGGTCCTTGTGCATGGAAGCCGGCGAGGAGGTTCCTCAACGTTGTAAACCCAGAGCTGGGTTACGATCCAGTGGCCCCACTTCTGAGGACTCGTCCAAAGAAAACAGAATCATGAACTTGGAAAGATACCTGCACCCACACGTTCACAGCAGAACTATTCACAGTAACTAATGTATGGGAGCAACCGAAGTGTCGACTGATGGCTGACCAGACAGAGAAAGTGTTGCCCACACCCACACCCCTACACCCACACCCCTACACCCACACCCCCACACCCCTACACCCACA
>PJEM01016764.1:0-24555 GCA_004023845.1 Helogale parvula | reverse complement strand
CCACCGGGCTGCGTGCCGCCCCAGCGCAGCCTCTTCCTACAGCCACAGCCGCCTCTGCTTCCCTGCCGAGATGGCTTAGGGCTTGAAGCTGTTTCTTCTCTTGCGCAACCCCGGTTCGGGATTCCGGCTACCCAGCGGTTATCTATGGGGTGGGTTTTTGTCTCCAAGCGCAGCCAAGCGTTCTATACCTCTTCCCCAGATACAGTACTGTGTGCCTGTTCCGACTCTGTCTCTTCCCTTTGTCTCTGGGGCGCCACCCGCTTACCCCAGGTGGGCTGGGAATCTTACTTCCCCTGCCCGTCCCAGGTTGGCCCGTTTTTCAGATCTCCCCCGTTCGCCCCCACTCACTCAGGTATCTTTGAAGTTTTATTCTTTCTGGAGTCCGTATTTTCCCCTTCCACTCTCGCAGATGAGCGTAATATCCTTCTCAGTTCGATAAATGGTGTGGACGGAGTTTACCGAGCTCCTTTCCTCTCCGCCATCTTGGCTCCTATATCTGATGTATTAATAATTATAGCTAGAGCTGGGGCACCTAAATGGCTCAGTTGGCTGAGGCTCTGACTCTTAATTTCAGCTCAGGTTATGATGCCAGCATCATGGAATCAAGCCCCACTAAGCATAGAGCCTATTTAAGATATTCTCTCTCCCTTTCCCTATAGCTAGAGTTAACAATGATACTCAGTACATTCCAATGCCATTAATTCTAAGTAAGTTGCCCAGGACAAGAGAATAGTACTTGTTCTGTGGATTGCAGAACATATGAAAGAAAGAATGAAGGCTATTCTCAGAGGGAAAGTAAAGACACTAGGATTAAGACTTTCAAATTAGACAAATTCATGAAGGCTATGTGAACCTAAAGAAGTTGCCTGGACTTGAAGAGATTCAAAACAGAGGAGCACTTAACCAAATTTCAAGACTGTTGAGAAATCTTTTGAGAATTTAAGCAATAGTACTGAAATAAAACTTTGGAGAAGTCTCCCAGTATTTGATCTAAATTTAATACAGCATGATTCAAATTAAAGAATCTGCATACTACTTGGGTATCAAAAGACCTTTGACTACTCGTATGTCAGGATTCTGAGGCCGGCTGAGCAGGAAAATATCACCATCAATTTAAGACACAAGAGGAAAGATGGACTGTGGAGCAACCGTAGTAACATGAGCAGCAATAGTCAGGAGAACAGCAGTAATAGCAGAGAACTGACTACCAAGAAGTCAAAGCCACCAGGGGAGACAACCTTCAAAATCCAGGAGCAATGAACTGATTGAGGTGTATCATGAGAGAAACAAAAGTGCCAGTCAGAACTCTGTGTAATTCTTTCCTTTCTTATCAAGTATTTCACTTTATTGGTAACTCCAAGAACCTCAGCTGCTAAAAATGAGACTAGAAATTTCTTCTTGGCCAAATTTCTGAGGCTTTAAACAATGTGTCTCTAAGAAAAAATATTTGGCATATTATTTTTATAATGCCAGTAGACGGATGAAAAGTTTAGAGTAAAAAAAATCCATCTTGGTCGGATATTATCATACATATATATACACACATATATATATCACACATATATGTATATATATCATACATATATATATATGTATACACACACACACACTGTGGAATACATGGCACATAATAACATTTTTTGCCATAAATAAGAGGAAAGTCTCTTTCAAACATTCTTATTATCTTCTGTAAAAACTGGACAGAAGACATATGGTATGAGTTCAGTTCAGAATATTTCTTTTCACAAAGACCAAAAATTTATGTCTTTTCTTCTTTTCTCATTTTACCAGTGACAATCCTCACTCTGAAGAAATTTTTTAACTTGCTTTCACTTTTTAAAGTGTATTTCTAAGCGAATACTCCAACTGTTCTTTATTTATGTGGTTTCACCAATCAAAGGTAATTGATTTGAAACAATGCTACTGTTTTTATATGCATTAGATCCTCATTAAGTTTAGTGGTGGAGCACAAAATCTGAAATTTGTACAGGGAAGAATTAAATATAAACCTATAAAATGAAACTTTTCTAAAGTTTCCCATCCCCAAGTCCAGGATTCATTAGCCCATTATTTACAGTAAGAGGAAGCCAATATATAATGGAAAAAATAGCACTATTATTGGTTGGTTCTTGTGAACAGAAAGAATTCGCCTCACAATAGACTCACAGCTACTTCAAAAGGTACATGCACAGTGTATTAAGAGCCTAATGATAAGAAAGAATGAAATCAAAGATATCTGTGCTATTAAAAGTGAATTATGTATGTGCCATCTTCTTAACAAGCTCACCATGAGTTACAACCCAAATCTACTGAAATCGTAAGGAAGAATTATGACAATTTATTTAAGTTACCGTTTTTAACAATGGTTGCTGTGTTATGATGTCAGATATATTTCATCCTTTGAAAAGTGCAAAACTTTGTAGCTTCTAGTCCCAAAGCAGCCACTGCAGTGCACAGCAGTAGAAGAGAGAATGGCAACTGAAAATGGAAAATCTTTAATCTCGCCTACATAACCCTATGAGAATTTTTCCTTCGTGGCAAATGAATTCTGAACTAAGATGGAAAATATTTCCTTTCTTGGGATTGAGTTTATTTTACATTACTTTCACTTTTGTCTAACAATGAGGAAAATACCAACACATAAATTTTCAGGTTAGGCACCACAAAAGTATTTCACTTCCAACTTCTTCATTCTTTAGGTAATTAGAAATGAATATCACTATCTAAAAGGGATGCTCACAATCTTGCCCTTTAAGAGTTCACACATAGTGATGGGGGGAAAAAAAGGCAGTAGGTCCTCAACTCTGCATCCTGTATTTCTGGTAGGACTGGGTTTTTGCAGGTAAGAAGCATCGCTATCAGCAGCAGGTCTTAAATATGCACCATGCCAAAAAGAGTCAGAAGACATGCTCCTACACATGAAGATGATTCATAAAGGAGGCATTGACGTTAATGAAATTTTTCTTATCACCCTGATTCTTAACTCTTACTGCCTGACAGGTTCAGCTCTTTGTGTCCAGCTGATGTGTGATTTACTACTTCCCAAAGAAATATTCTTATGCTGAGTTCAAACTGGTAAGAAATCTTTATAATAAACTTGTTTATAATTTAGCCTATAGGCTTTTATAATTAATAATTTGGTGAGAATCTAAAGCAATTTTCCCAATTCTGATGGCACATTAGAATAATCAGGCACAAAATAATGATTCCCTGGTTCTACTCTCAGATATTCCCAAGGTGGGGCTCAGACATCCATTTTTTGGAAAAGCATTCCAGGTGAATTACAGTTGAGCCATGACTGAGAAACTCTGATCTCAAATGGACTTCTATACATAGTTTACTGGGCCAGAGAAAGCTAAGTCCAAGGAGTATATTCCTAGGACTTCCTCTAGCTATGGAAAAATAGTCTTTTGTAGTCAAGTAAGTTGCCATTTTCTAGGAGAGAATACACCCTGAAACAGAGACTTGGTTCATACTCCTACTCTGGCAATTCTTAGCTGTGTGTGTATGCACTGGGTTGAGTACATACCTTCTCTGAATCACTCATTTCTCATATGAAAAACTAGAACAATGTCATCTATCATATAGGATGGATTAAGGCAGATTAAATAACAGGCCTAATAAATTGCAAGAATTCAGTGTCATTTCCTTCTTTTAGTATGTTATTAATCATTTGAAGAAAACTGTGGAAAAAGAACATAGTTGCTCATTTGCCCATCTGACCAGTATTTATTGAGCAACCACAATATGCATGTGTTCCCTAATCCCCAACAGAAATGTCCTTGACTTTCTCAAATAGTTATTCATAGATTCTGATTCTACTTTCTCATATTCCATTTACTCTTCCTGTCACTCTGTGATCAAAATGCATTTAAGTCTACCAATGATCTCCAGATTATTAAATCCGATGGAAATCTTTCCTTCTTCCTTTGATATTCTCCTTTAAATTTCTTTTACTACCTCATCTTCTTAAACTCAGCCTTTAAAATTTCAGTTTTTCCAAAACTTTATCTTAGTCTTCCCTTCTCACTTGATTCTTTTTGGTTGTTCTAATCCACATTTTTCCCCAGCCCAAAATTGTTCCCTGAGTTTCAACCCATCTATCAAACTGTCACCAACACCTGAATGCTTCAGTTTCAATTAAAACTCCACAAATCCAAAATTGAACTCATGATCATTTCCTCTAAATTAGTACACCAACTCTTCAGGCCAAAAACTAGGGAATCACTTTTAGACACATCTCTCTCATTCACCTTCCATTCTAAATCAACCACAAAATTATATCAGTTTTGTCTCCTAAATATCCCTTCAATCCATCCACTTTTCTCCATCAGTATCCCAACCCAAGTCATCATCATCTCTAGCTGGACAAGGGCATCAGCCTCCTAGTTAGGTGTCCACAAACACTCATGTTCCTCTCTAACCCATTCTCCACAGAGTAAGCTTTTCAAAAATGCAAAATTGATTATAATACTCTCCAGATTAAAATGCTTTACAGGTTTTTCATTGCTTATAAGATAAAAGTGGGGTGGAACCCTAAACAACCTACAAGGACATCGTGGATGAATGATTTTTCTCCCTTGTCTGCTTCGTTAGCTTCATCTTCAATCTTCTTCCCTCACTTATTTTGCTCCAGCCAAAGGGCTTTTCTCTCATTTCCTCTAATTAGCTGTTTCCTCTCTACCTCAGGGTCCTACATAATTTATTTCTTTTTGGAATATTTCTCAGCTTTTTCTTTTGCCTTCTTGGCTATATTTATTTTTTAGATGTCAGTTCCAATATCACTTTTACAGGTAAAATGAAGTTAGTTTCCCTTGTTACATGCTCTAAAGTCTTCTATGTGTTTTCTCCATTTAATTTCACCATATTTTGTCAATATTTATCTGTCTCATAACTTTATTAATGCCTTTCTGTATAAGCTTTCTGTATAAGCTTCTTGAGGAAGGATCTATTAAACTTATTATAAACCCAGGGAAAAGCACAGGAATGACTCCTAACAAGTAATACATACATATTTTTCAGTGAGAAATTAATAGATGAGTGAATAGTCTCTAGGAATATATACACATAAATTAAGTAACACTTAAATATTCAGCATACTGTAAACTTTTAAATGAGCTAAATAAAAAGAGGCCAATGGGATATTTGTTAAGGAGAGTTACATACACTAGAGAAGTAGCTTTTAAATCTTTTCATGTGACCCCTATAAAAGCATTTTGTATACTGATCATAGATGTGTAACACACACATATGAAAAGACACACACACATCCATATAAACAAAGCCACAAAAGTTTCATGAAGCCATACAAAGGATCTTCACTAAATGATATTTTCTTTCCTATCCCATCCTTTTCCATTGTTTTGTTCTATTTTTTAAATGATAGCAGGACATGGACAATTGATTTCATGGCCCACTTATAGATTTCAAACTACATTTTAAAAGTCATTGCTCTAGAGAAATGTAGAAAGCACCATGAAAGCTTGATTTTGCCTAGATATTGAAGGATTTGAATAGGTCAAAAGAAGAGGTGGGTACTTGAGAGGAAAGGAGTAGTCAGGATTTGGCTGGAGGAAAAGGACAATACTAACATGGATAGAGATGTGTGCTCTTGGTCTAGAAGGTAAACTTGGTAGACAAAATAAACATTTTGGTGCTATTTATTAAGATGAACATTATCTTGCATAAAAATGAGTGATGTTATATCACCAATGTGAAATGATGAAAAGGCGTTTTAAAAAAAGATATAGTCTGGAAGTAATGAGAATGGAGAATGGAAGATGGTTAGAGCTGCTGTTGATATGAGATACTGAGATTCTCATAATTGGTGTGGAGATTGCAGGAATGTAAGGAACAGTTATCAATAAGCCCATGCTGATCAATCCAATAAGCATAGTTATTTTCTCCTTCACCTTTCCAGAAAATTTTGACACAGTTTACACCACCTTCCTTTTTAAAACGCGTTCTTTCTTCTATTGCTCTTTAGAATGATACAGTCTCCTGGTCACCTTCCTACATTACTGAATGCACCTTCTTAATTTTCCTAATGGCTTCTCCTTTTCTGCCTCCAAACATCAGTCTGTTTCACTTTCCTAAGACAGTTTATATTCTCTCAACACCACTATCCCTTGAGGATGGCATACAGCCATATGGCTTTAAGTACCTAAGTCAATAAATAACTCCTACAGTTCTATCTTCAGCTCTGCCTGTATATTCATCCACACACTTGTATATTCATTGACATACCTGACATCTCTACAGAGATATCTAACAGGGATTTCAGCCTTAAAATGGTCAAAATATAATAGATGCTCACCCTCAAACCTCACAATTTCTCTCTCTTGGTTGCCAGCATTATTATGCATGCAGTTATTCAAACCCAATCAGACATTTTCTTGGATTTTACTCTTCTTAACCATCCATCCCCCTCCCATTTCAATTATTAATGCATGGCAAGCCACTCCAAAACAACTTATTTATCAGTGTTCTGTAGGTTAACTGGGCTGAGCTGGGAAAAGCGCACTTCAGGTCTTTTATGTGATTACAGCCAGACAGCATCTGAGACCACAGTCACCTAAAGACTTGACAGGTCTGAATACCCAAAATGACTTCTCTACTTACATGTCTGATGCTTTGGTGCTCTTAATTTTCTCACTCCTCCCACGCTGCTCCTGGTCCTGTGAGTTTTCATTCATTAGAACTATTCATACAGTAGCTCAGACTTCTTACAGAATTGTGGTCTTATGTGGAAGCTGGCTTCCAAGAAGCAGGAAACCAAGGTCACTAGGCCAGTTAAGGGCTATGTTTAGAACCACCACCAAATCAGCTCTGCCATACTCTCTAAATATAGGCAATCACAGGGAAAACCCAGATGGAAAGCAATAAAGAGCCTCCAGTTCTTGATGGGGACATGGCAAGATAACATTGCAAAAGAGCAGGTCAGATGGGACTTAATTTTGTGGCCATCTTTGAAGTATAACCTGCTACTTCCTACACAAGACCTAGTCCTTAAGTGTCTTCTTTTTCCAAACTGTATCCATAATGAATTCAGACTCCATTTCCAATACTAACGCCTAACCCCATACCACAATAATTCAATATTATAACCTCAAACTTGCATTAATTTGTCCCCTATACTTTATTATCTGCATAAAAGTTGCCAATATAATATGTACAAAGTTGTCTCTACTTATTTTTATGGACTGAATTATATACGCCCAAAGTTTATATTTAATTTTTTGAAATTTTATTTTAGAGAGAAAGCATGAGTATGAATGGGAGAGAGAGGCAGAGGGAGAGAGGGAGAAGGGGGGGGAGGGAGATGGAGAGGGAGGGAGAGGGAAAGAGAATCTTAAGCAGGCTTCACGCTCAGCCTGGTGCCTGATGCAGGACTTGATCCTATGACCCTGGGATCATGACCTGAACCAAAACCAATAGTGGGATGTTCAAGTGATTGAGCCAACCAGGTGCTCCAAAGTTTGTATTATAAAGCCCTAAAGCCCAGTGTGATTATATTAGTAAACAGGGCTTTTAAGAGGCAGTTAAGGTTAAGTGGGGTTGTAAGAGTGGGGCCTTGATCCAATGCTATTAGTGTCCTCACAAGAAGTAACATAGAGAGTCTCCCTCTTCCCTATACCCTTCCTTGGACATAGAAAAAAAACCATGAGGACAGAGCAAGGTGACCATCTACAAAAAGCAACAGTTCTCACCAGAAGCCCATTGGCTGGATCCTTGGTCTTGGACTTCTAGTCTCCAAAACTATAAGAAAATGTACTTCCGGGGTTGAAGCTACACAGTTCATGATATTTTTTTTATGGCAGCCCAAATAGATCTCCAGTGTATCACCTTACATTCTCTTTTGAATCTATTTCAAGTGGGTTTCGTCAATATCACCAATTATCATCAATTTACAAGGCTCTATTTTCAGTCCTCAGTATTTGACACAATACTCCAAAATCTTTCTTCAGTTAGCTTCCAGAGGACACATTCTGTGCCCTTTTTTTCTACCAGCCTTGTTCACCTTCCTCTGTCTCTTTCTTCCATGGAAGAGTGTACCAAATCTTAGTCCTTGGATATCTTGTCTTTCTTATGCTACCCTCCTTTGATGTTTATATCTAGGTTCATCATGGCAAAATAACCATGAAAGCAGCCCATCTCCTAAGGCTGTTATCAGTATGGGTTATATATAAAATACTTAGAAAAGTATGTGTCATATTAAAATCCCCATGTAAGTGTTAATACTTTATTAATACATTAATATTTTAATATCATCCATATGCTGACAACTCCCAAATTTATGTTTCTCTGCTAGATTCCAGACTTCCAGATAAGCCTAATTGAAAGGCTAGGATAATAGATGCTACATCCATAAAAGCAGCAGTGAAGGCAAAGTAAACAGACTTGGAATCAGAATAGTCACTACACTTGTAGAAATACTCTGCTAATTGCTTCTTTGTTCACAGCAAAGAAAAAAGAAGCAAGTCATCATCAGATAGTGAGAAGAAAAGAGGACATGATGGAGATCAGAGGAACAGCAAGTTATGAACTAGTCTTTTAGGAGACTAGGACAGGAAGCAGACTAGAGCAAAATATTTTATTTGCCAGCACATTAAAGTATGATTTGAAGTCTGTAGTCATTAATTTAACATGAGTTTACACAGTATTAAGTGAGTTTTCTCCAGCCATATTCAACAGCAAATTTTCAGGCCTGGAATAGGCAGATGGTCAAATCCAACCAGAGTTTAAGTTAAATCAAATAACAAAGGACAAACACATCGAAAGGCTGAGCAATGGAGTGACTATAATGATAGACTCTGGAAACTAAGCTGATCATCATTATAATCTTTGCCTCATTTAATGTCTTTGCCTTTACATGCCTCTTAATCTTAAAGTCATATTGCCACTGTTATTTCCCATTCATTGCACTAACCTGGTTTTTTGCTCATCCTTTATCTTTCAAAGTTCAGAATTACTTGTTTTTACAGAGTCTCTCACATACAAATTGTTGAATTCAGAGTAGTGGTGATACTGGTGTCATTTTTAACTCAAAATATTTTTCTCCATCTAAAAGGAGTATTTTCTCAGGCATGCTGTTTTGAAAGGGCTCATACACCCCAATATTTATAGCAGCTCAATTAACAATAGCCAAAGTATGCAAAGAGCCAAAATGTCCATCCATTGACGAATAAAGAAGACATGGGATGTATGTATATATGTATATACACATATATACATATGCATATATATATAGACACACACAATAGATTACTTGCCAATCAAATAATGAAATCTTGTCTTTTGCCACAATGTGGATGGAACTAGAGAATTATGTTAAGTGAAATTAGTCAGAAAAAGAAATATCATACGACTTCACTCATATGTGGAATTTAAGTACAACACAGATAAACAGAAGGGAAGGAAAGCAAAAATAATATTAAAACAAGGAGAAGGACAAAACATAAGAGACTCTTAAATACAGAGAACAGAGGGTTGCTGGAGGGGTTTGAGGTAGGGGAAAAGGCTAAATTAGAAAGGGCATGAAGAAGGACACTTGTTGGGAAGGGCACTAGGTGTTATGTGTAGCAGTTGAATCACTGGATTCTACTCCTGAAATCATTATTGCACTATATGCTAACTTGGATCTATACACACATATATAAATACATATAAGTATGTATGTATGTATATATGTTTTTTCTCTCCATTGCTTATGTAACTGTTGAGTTGTCCTAACTTACAACCCTAACTTTGATTTCATTTTTTGAATCCTTATGTGTGGAAATTTTTCTCAGTTTGCTACAAGTAGATGGTTCAGTTTGGGATATCAACACAGTTCTTTCAGATAATGTTCACATTCAGTCAGACTCAGATTTAAGAAGAGTTTTGTTTTTGGAACCTTATCCTACAGTATAATAGGTTCAATTGACATGGAAAGTAATAAGAATCAGAGCCTGACCGCTATGCTAAGTGATTTTTCTGAAAGCTAGCTGAAATAAATTTTTCCGAACCAGCACATTGGCCTACCTCAGGAAGCCTTTTGGAGCAAGATCTTCACTGCATTTAGCATACCCTCCATGACAAATGTAAACTCAGAGTATTGCTGTCACAGAAATTTTATTCTTTATGGACTATGGTCGCAGGATATTTTTCAAAAGTATTTGCAACATCAACATTTGTTCATATTAATTGTCCATGGCCATTCTCTTTGGTTCCTATTACTTTGAGCTTCCTTGCCTAGATTCTAATGCTAGTTTTCAGTTCTAGTACTTTAAATTTTGTTTTTGAGGGGCACCTGGGTGGCATAGTCAGTTGTGTATCTGACTTCAGCTCAGGTCATGATCCCACCGTTTGTGAGTTCAAGCCCCATGTGGGGCTCTGTGCTGACAGCTCAGATCTGGAGCCTATTTCAGATGCTGTGTCTCCCTCTCTTTCTGCCCCTCCCCCACTTGTGCTCTGTCTGTCTCTTTCTCAAAAATAAAATAAACATGAAAAAAATTTTAAATTTTGTTTTCTACGTAAATAACTGTTGGCTATTTCAATGACTGAGTAGGAGGATAAAGTTAAGTACATAGGCTTAGGCATTCATTACGAATTAGAAGATTAAAGAGAGAAAATCAATGAACTCTGCAATGATTCGCCCAGGTGATTTGGAAGGTAGACAAACCACTGCCAGTAGGTTGACAGGGAGAGATGTTTGGTGGAAGATAGTTAGTTTTGTTTTGATGATTGCAAGTTCTTTCTATAAAGTTTGCCTCTGAAATCAATACTATGCAGTCTATATATATCAGGTATCTCTTAATGGAAGGAGCTCTGTAATCAATCAAGCAGCTGTCCTAATAAAATGGCCAAGCCTAAGGGGGGAAAAATGTAGTAACATTATGAGCATTGTACTTTATAAAAGGCTAGTGATGTATTCACAGAGAAATGCCCCAAATATCTAAAGACACAAAAGAAGGTGTCATTGAGAATCCGGAGAATAAACAAAACATGTACTTTAGAGTTTTAGGTCTGTTAAGCATATCTTCTTCTATCATTAAAAGTTACTTTAGTGCAATGGTGTTAACTTAAAAAATTACACATTTTAATGAATTGCATATTTTTTTGAAAGTTTACCTATTTTCAAAGAAATTGCAACTCTTTTGCAAAGGGGACGACTCTACAAATTCCACAAAGTTCATGCAATCTACTTCTGAAGTCTCCGCGGATATTTACTTTGGTCTTAGTTTAAAACTGTGATAGCATTTCACAGCCTATGTAGGATTATATTTTTCAAAGATCAAGAAGTTCAACTAGAGAGAAGTTTCTAGAGATTTTGGATAGGTATTCAAAAGATAGGTATTAATACAAATATTGACTTTATATTTTGTTGAACATCTAGATTTATTGTCCCTCAAGGCAAATATTGACCTTAACTTCCAGGTCAATAAATCTCTATGTTCACTGCAACAAAAGTCAATATCTGCATCATAACCATTTTCTCAGAAAATAACTACTTCTATTCATGCTGCAATGAACAGCGTTTAAAACCTAATGCTTATTAAAAGGAAAGAATACATGAATAAAAAATGTTAATTGACAAATAAAGGCTTAGAATTTGTTGAGTATACAAATACATAATCCTAAAATGAATCTAGGATGCCTAAGCTTTTATATCAAGAATTTGGATTTACAAATTATTTTTGCCAAGGAAAACAAAAACTGTTATGATCAGTAAATAGAAAGGGAAAGGAAAGAATTAAGCATGTGCCAAGAGTTTAGCTAAGCTGCTCCATGATATTACTGCTTCAGCTTCCACTTGTTTGGCTAAGCAGCCTGCAGGAGGAACCTTACGCTAACATTAGCCGCTCATGCAAACACATGTCCTGGGCAGCAGCCCGCAGTCTCAAGTAAACATAAGTTCTTGATATGACTTCCCCAACAGCCCTTACGATAAACAATGTCCCTGCCTCCCGGGGCCTTTCCTATGTTGTAGCATCAGATATAGCCCCCACGGAGCTTAGCAAAACCCTGCTCTTTCTGAAGGCATCAGTCTGGCCTTAGCCCGGGAATACCACAGTACCCCACAGACAGACCCTAACAAGCATGTGCCCCAAGTCCTACATCTGACTGCACACTGCCATGACCTCCTCATGCAGCCACTCAACACTTGTCATGGTCCTCCTATAGTACTATGAGTAATACAATTCTCTATTTGGATTCCCTGTGGTCTTTTATTAAATCGTCTGACACCCAAGTAAAAGTCACAGTAGCACATAAACTTATGCTTCATAAATTTTTACTTTTTTCTCCCAAATTACATACCTTTAGGCTTTTCCTGGCTATGTATCTTAAGAATAAATTTCTGTTGCCTTAAGAATTTGGGAGTTGTTACTTTAGCACAACCTTGCCTATGTTTATACAGTATCTAAAACAATAATGGATTAATATAAGTAGTTCTCTATATTATAATGATCATTTAACTACTTTTCTATATCCAACATGGTGAACAATCTTTGGGAGTAAGTCTCTATAATTTACTGTGAACTCTTTCTGATCCCAGACTTTTGAAAATAAGTAATTTATGTCCTAGCCTGTGGGAAGTCAGAGTTATTTATCTATCCTACATAAAAACCTGTAGGAGTAATGAAGAAATTGGAGGTTGTCTTCTTTTTCACAGAAGATCTTTTAAATGGCCAACATGTGCAACAGACATCTCCTTTACAAGGAGATTGCTAACACTATCTGATGAATGCTCATGGTGAGCTCTAAACCTATTAAACCCATTTCTCATCTCGACTTTAAAATAACACAGGTAGTCCTCCTCCTCCTCTAAGACATCAGCTGTGGACATGGGACACACATCATTTCCATGTGATGTACTCACTTGGCCTTATGTAGAATGATATGGGGCAAAATTAGGCAGTAGCCTCAATCAGGAAGTATCTTAGGAAACCATTCTTGAAAAATTACCTAATCCTATGGTGGTCATGCACTAATAAGGAAAAAAAAGTGTTCTATTAAGCCAATGAAATGGGGGGGGGGGGGGGGGTGATTCCTTATTACCATAAACTAACCTATTTATAGCTCTCTACTATCTAATGAAATGATCAAGGAATATAGCTCCAAGCATAATTCTTAGCTTGTTTGCACTTATAGAATCAATACAATTATTAAGGTGCCTTTGATGTTGCTGACCCAAAATAATGAAGGAAAAATAAAGAAAAAAGAACACAGCCTACCTCATTTAGAAATACAAGTCATTTCTTTCCCCTTTTTAATTTCAGCTATATCATTACTAAAGTCTTCTGCATTCATTTCTAAAAATCACTCTTCAACTTTTCCCTTTACCTGGTTTGGCCAAAGGCCCAAAGTTTTCAATTTGTAGCTCTCATTAAAATTCCAAACATGATTTCTTCTACTGTCACCTAATTAAACAACTTCCCCTTTTGAGTGTATTCAGCAATAATGCTGTCACTTTTCTATATACCCTACTGCCTATAATTAATTATTACTTTATCTAGAACTTAGTGGGCTATAATTCTTCAGGCCAATTTTATAAGAATTATGGTCTTGACAGAAACCTAATCTTGAAGAGATTATCCTGCGCCATCATTATGAGTCTCTCTATGGCGGTATATAATCCTATCAATGAATGACAATGCCCATGGATCCTGGCACCCAGCTACATAATGTAGTGGCAACAATATTGGAAATGGCAGCCCATTCACCTTTCAGGGTGACAGCACTAATATAGCTGCTTCTCTTCATTTGTGCTCTAGAGGCTGACTCAGGAGACGATATAATGATGAAAAACCCTGGAAAAGGAGTGTATCACAAAGCCAAGTCTCCCAAAACAAGGCATTTTTTCCCCTTACCAAACACTGACTTTCATCTCATTACCTTGAGGCTTCCTAGGTAATTTTAGGGTCCTGAATGTGAAAACCGGGGCATTCTGATTTTTATTAATCACTCATCCTTGTCATTTTCTATTGAAAATTATATTTTTTTTAATGTTTATTTTTGAGAGAGAGAGAGAGAGAACGCAAGCGGGGGAGGGACAGAGAGAGAGGGAGACAAAAATCCAAAGCAGGCTCCAGGCTTCAAGCTGACAACACAAAGCCAAATGTGGGGCTCAAATTCAAGGACCATGGGATCATGACCTAAGCTTAAGTCAGACACTTAACCGACTGAGCCACCCAGGTGCCCTGAAAATTATATTTAAGGTCTGTTGATGATTGAAATTATTTTGTTACCTTGTTCTATCTCATTTGATATAGTTTTCTATGTTTATTTTCTAGACTTATTTTGCAGCATTTATTTCTCATTTAAAAATAAAGTAAACAGCATCAAACTAATGAACATATCCACCCTTCCCAATTCTTAACGAAAAGGCTGTTTAATTCCACAAACAGCTGTCACCTTTGTGTGTGTGTGTTGTGTGTGTGTGTGTGTGTGTGACTGTGTGTGTGTGTGTGTGACATGATACCTTCTACATACAATCATTTAAATACCAAACATGTTCAGGAGCTCATGTCCTATACATAGAAGACTTAAAAGTGACTTTATCCTGTTATTTTATTCTATTATTGCTCTCTGCCTCATTTAGTTCTCACTACACAGCAAACCAGTATTGTAACACCCCAAAAATGACCTCATAGAGAGCTGGTCATTTTTAAAGAAAATAAATAGTTTCTATTAAATAAATCGTTTAAGTTAATCAGGGGAAAATAAAAATGCAAAATGGTCTCAAATCTCCTTCAAAGTACACAGACAGTGAGGTTAAATTTATTCCATTATGTTGATTTGGTTTATTTTTCTCAAGTGTTTCCATGCAACATTTAAACATAGATGATGTATACAAAAGATTCATAAGAATCTGTTCAGGTATCCTGAACCTACACTCTTCCTCTATCCACAGTTGGAGACACTTAATCCCCAATCAGCCATGCCCCGGGCTTTAGATTTAGTTTATAGTATATGATTCATCATTAAATCAACTGATGTTTACAGTCTATTTTAACCTTCCAGTATAAGAATACACCTGAGTTCTAATAATTCAGTCCCCATTGTATTGCCCAAGAGGCGTTATCTTAAACATGCACCCAGTTTTCTACTTCTTCCCATATAAGGATCCTGCCTTGTATGTGCAAAAACCTTTAAAACTAAGTACAACTGCTGAATTCAAGTTCAACAGCAGGAATAACCATCTGCAGGCAAACAATGACCCATCCATCTATGTCACTTAATACTGAATACTCCTAGAATGTGTTACCTCACCTGCCTACCTGCCCAGCTATCACTTTGCATTTCTATATCATTCTCTATACTGAACAAATACCTAAACTGAGACCACACACTCCAGGAATGAATCTTCAATGACTTCCTCCCTATCCCTACTTCTGACATTGGCCACCACTTCCTACCTCCATGTACCAGCCCCACTCTAATAAGGACATGTCTTGTTACATCCAGATTTAACCTGAACTATTATCTGTAAAATGTTATGCATCTTTCTAATAAGCTATTATCACTAATATTCATTTCCTTTTTCTAAAGCCTTGTATTTTCTTCCAAAACTTGGAGGTATATTTGATCTCATTATGTTATATAAAATGAGAGCATTTTAACTATGAGACTTCTTATTCAAAATCATGAATACCAATATTTCATAACCTTGACCTCATTTTAAAATATTTTTCTAGTATAAAAATGTTTAACTTAGATTTCTGGCCTCAAAATATTTAAGCTTTTATCTCATCAAAATTGTGTGGTATTTTGTAAAAAGCCAAGGTAATGATAACCAAACATTGAGGACTAAATACAAAATAAACGTTAATAAGATTTTCTTCTTGTGATCCTAACAAGGAATAATTGTCTCTATTTAAGATTCACATTGTTTTGAAAAGCAATGATAGAGATCTTTAAAACATGAAGAATTTTTTTCTGTAATGTCCTCTAAAACAAGAATAAAGGTATTCTCTTGTTTTTGTGTTCCCTTCATAAAATATCCTCATTTTGGTTCAAATGCATACGGAACTATAATAAGCAACTATCAAGGAATGCTGTAGAATCTTATTTTTCAGAAAATCATCAGAAGTCATCCCAGGTTTTCAATGAATGCTGATTTATCACCTTGAAGCTAAGGTGAAAAAAAAAGAGACAATTGCAATATTCACATACCTACTTATGACTTTCTGAAAAGTCAAGATGGTACTCAGAGAATGAAAAAGAGAATGTTTATGAACAGTATGCTATCTATTAAAAATTATAAGTAGAAAAACTGAATTCAAATACCTATAGACTTCAAATGGGAAAAAAATATGGTATAATTTCATCCTCCCCCCAAAAAAATCCAAAGATTCCTACATTTTCACTGTGTTTCAAGTCTAAAAGTTTCATAATGGGGCGCCTGGGTGACTCAGTTGGTTAAGCGTCTGGCTCAGGTCATAATCTTACACTTGTGGGTTCAAGCCCCGCATCAGGCTCTGTGCTGACATCTGGGAGCCTGGAACCTGCTTAAGATCTGTGTTTCCCTGTCCCCCTGATACTCCCCTGCTCTCTCTCTCTCTTTCTCTCTCTTAAAAATAAATACATGTAAAATATTAAAAACATAAAATAAAAATAAAAGTTTCATAACGATATATACTTGTAATTAATTACCTTCACTAACATTTGGATCCCTGAAACTGCGTATTCAACAGTGCACTGAGAGTTTGCTGATGGCAAGATTTCCATGAAAAATCAACATTTTCTGAGTATTTACTAAAAAAATACCGCCCTTTGCAAAAGAAAGGTACAAACCTCACATTATACCAGAAACTGATAGATTGATAGGGCTTTTACACAAAGGTACAAGAAGAAGAACAAGACAATGAGATGTATTCTCATTAAGAATAGATATGGTCAGCTGATAGCTTTGAAGTTTGATCTGAAGTAGGCTGAAGAGAACAAGACAAGAAAGATAATATTAGGAGTCATTAGAACAGCAATGACAGCTAAAAATTTAAGAAATGATGGGTTCCTCAGGAGTTAGAAACTGAAAAGAGAAGATACAACGGCTGGATATTGACCCAGAAAAGTAGAGTCCAGGATGCAAGAAAACACAGCATTTGAAGCTGGTGATGGTCAGAAAGCTTAAGGACAATCTTAGGTCAAAATATCACCACTGTGTTTGATTATTAGGAAATTATTGGAGACATTTAAGCAAGTAGTTTCAATTGACTGATCTGATGGCATCCTGTATATCTCTAATGTAATACTGATTTTATTTACAGACATATTATCTGTATATACCTTATATGCCCACATACAGAGTGTGTACTATGTACTGCTAGCTGCATTTTCCTGCATTTTTCTGTGCATATTACAGTTTAAAAAGTGCACACAACATGGGCTTACTGCTCAGTAAGTTTTCACAAAGTGAACACACTCATGTGACTGGCGTTCAGGGTAAGAAAAGGAGTATTACGGGGCGCCTGGGTGGCTCAGTCGGTTAGGCCTCCGACTTCGGCTCAGGTCAGATCTCACATTCGTGGGTTCGAGCCCCGCGTCAGGCTCTGTGCTGACAGCTAGCTCAGAGCCTGGAGCCCGCTTCCGGTTCTGTGTCTCCTTCTCTCTCTGCCCCTCCCCCTCTCATGCTCTGTTTCTCTGTGTATCAAAAATAAATAAAACATTAAAAAAAAAAAAGAAAAGGAGTATTACTAGCCACCCATAAGCCTAAATCTCTCCCTAGTCCAGTAACTACCTCCCACACAAGGGCAATCAATCATCTGTCATTCTAAACCCAAAGTAATTCACAATCCTTGGAACTAAATACTTGTAATTAGAGTTCATAAATTTTTATTACAAAAGGAAGGAAACAAAAAGGGAATAAAGAAAGTGAGTGTATGTTATGCTATCATGTATCATGACCCAACTATTCAATATTTATAGTTTCTATGCCATGGTGAACACAAAAGTTAGCTCCAGGAAGAGATGCTAGAGAAAACGAAGATACAATCCCTTCTCCAGCAATGGCTTTCTGTCCTAGAACCATCTAGTTCCCTCTGAGAATAACCTCAAAGTTAAAGAACTGGTACCTAAAAAAAGACCAAAATATGACATTTTATTATTTGAAATATTTCTTTAAAATAGTTAAGTTCAGATAGAATTATATAGTATGTGATGATAAACACATACAAAGTTAGAAAATTAAATTGGAACTCAATGTTTAACACCTCGGGCCTTATCAATAACATTGTGATACTAACTGCCAAATGCTTCCAAACCTCCAGCCCACCACACCATCAGCAGTGTCGTGCTCAGAAAACTGGCCTCTCAGAACGAAGTGGAAGCCATGAGGAAAGATCTCCCTTAACAGTCTGCTACAAATTTACAGACCATATTCTATCTTCTGTATCTGCTAGAACTTCCATCCTCTATTTGTGGAGAACCAAAAAAGGGCCATAATACAGGGTAATTACTCCATTCTTGCTCAGAATTCTAAACCATTCTGCTGAATCAAGAGCTTTACACTATCAAATACCCTGCCTTCCTTGCATATATTCAACTCCTAAATCTCAGTTGTATTGTTCATAAAATTCATACATCTTACATTTCTCACATCTTAGAATTTAAAAGCATTCCCTTGATTCCCACATCTTCCTCCAGTTATTTTTGTCTTTTATATGCAATAATAAATTAAGGAAACATCGCCTATACTCATCTCTATTTTTTCACCTATCACTTCTTCACAACTCATTTAGGTTTGGATTCTGCCCTCATCACTCCAGTTTTTTTTTAAATCTGTAAGTGGTGGTCATGCTGCTCAAGCAGAAAAAAAAAGGATAAAAGACAAATAGAGACCCCGTAATTAAGTACTGAATATAAATTCAAATATTTGTATGTACTTAATAACAAACACTCAAAGTATATAACACAAAGAAAAACGGAAAAAAAACACCTGACAAATTCACCCCCCCTCTTACCACCAGGTATAAAGGCCTAGTAGATCTCTCAGTAACAGACAGACCAAGTCAACAAAAATCTGAAAAACAAAGGAAGTTTAAATATCATAAAATACAAAATTTGATCCAATAGACATATAAAAAATATTCTACTCAAAATTTGAGAGTATACATTATGTAACCACTTTTTAAAAATCTACTGTACTAGAACATAAAAAAAAGTCCTAACAGTTTTAACAATGGGTATCAGACCACTTCTGATAAAATTCTATTTAGTTAAGAGTAGATATTAAGATTTGCTATAAATCTAAAGTAATTGATAGAAAAAAATGGTGAGCTCAGAAATAAATTCAGACATACAAAAACTTGCTATGTGATGCACCTGACAAATGAAAGAAGTAGACTACTAAAATTAGACCCCATCCTCCTATCACACATCAAAATCAATTCCAGGTATACTGAAAACTTAAATGTGAAAGACTGAACCAAAAATCTTAAGGAAAAAAATTTGGAGAATATCTTTGAGACTTTAGGATAAAGATGGCATTCTTAAACAAGATAAGATATAAACCATTTAAAAATATTAATAGCTTATTACAACAAAATTAGTGGTGTCTATTCATCCACGGAAAAAGACAAGTCACAAACTTGTAGACAATATTTGTAACACATGTACCTATAATACTATAGTGTCCAAAAGGTATCGAGAACTCAAGCGGATTTAACAAACATCTCAAAGAATAGGAAATACACACACACACACACACACACACACAAAAAGCTCACATAAACTTATGGAAAAAATGCACATCTCCAGTAATGACCAGAAGACAAGTAAATATTACAATAACATTGTATACCCACTGTAACAGAAAAATTTCTTATTGGATTTTGATACTATAGTCAACACAATTTATTGATTAGAATGAACAACAATGGGAATTGTCAGTGTAAATATTAACTGATAAAACCAATCTGGAAAACAGCCAGACATTTCATTGGAAAACCATATTCTATAACACACTAATTTCACACTCAGGTATAAATTCCCAAGAAACTCATGCTAATGTGTACCAGAGGCATGAATGTACATGTTTGTAGAAGTACTGTTTATAATTACAGTAACTACAACTACCCTATATGATTATTACAAAAATGCTCATATAAGTTATTATATATTTGTACAAAGAAAAATAACTTATTAGTAAAATGAATACATCATAGCTATATGCTCCATCATAGTTGAACCTCAAAATTTAATATTATAAAAAAGTACTAATTAAATGAAGAATATTTGTGTGTGTGTGTGTGTGTGTGTGTGTGTGTGTGTGCGCGCGCGCGCACATACCGAAATGGGAAAACTATAAGGGCTGATTTAGTGATAATATATCAATAAAAAATCAAAAAAATTAAGGACATAAAACTCATGATATTACCTCTGGGTAAGAGGAAGCAACAAATAATTGAGATAAGTCACACAGAAGGGCCTAAATCAGCAGTGCTCAGGTATGTTGTGGGGACTCCCCCACAAGCCGAGAGAGTCTTCCATCTGTGAAGTCAAGCTATATTCATGGTAAGATGTTACTTGCATGTTTTCTTTAAGTCTTCATAGATTTCAAACAAAGCAACATATTAGTCATAACAGATTAAAGAGAAGCAAATATCAAAATGTAACTGTCTCATTTAAGCCAGACATTTAAAAGGTATGGAAAAATATAAAACAATGCTTCTCTTCCCACTAATTTGTCTTGCATTGGGAAAAGGTGGATATTTTTATAAAATGCATTATTTTATCCTAACATGTATGAGCTTATTAGGCTTAAATGAATATATATTTTTTAAATTTCTCAATTTTAACTTCTCACATGGTAAACATAAATATATATAACCCATCCAAACAGTAGCTTTTTGTGCTCCTCAATAATTTTTAAGAGTGTAAGGAGTTCTAATACCAAAATGTTGGAGAACCACTGGCCTATAATATGGTTCATATCTTATTTCCTATGTTAAATGATAGCTATACATTTTTTCCCTTTTATTATTATCTAAAAAGACATATATACAGTTGACTCTTGAACAATGCAGAGGTTAGGGGACCTGATTCTTCATGCAGCAGAAAATCTGCATATAACTTTTCATTCCCCAAAATGAACTAATTGTCTCCTGTTGACCAGAAGCATCATCAATAATATAATCAGTTGATTAGCACATATTTTCCATGTTAAATGTATTATATACTGTATTCTTTCTATTTTTTTTCTTTTTAATACCTATTTTTGAGAGAGAGAGATACGCAGAGAGACGGGGGTCGGGGGTAGGGAGGGAGGAAGGGAGGGAGACACAGAATCTGAAGTAGGCTCCAGGCTCTGAGCTGTCAGCACAGAGCCTGATGTGGGGCTCGAACCCACAAACCATGAGATCATGACCTAAGCTAAAGTTGGACACAGCCAACTGAACCACCAAGGTGGCCCAATATATATATAATGTATTCTTAAAGTAAGCCACAGAAAAGAAAATGCTATTTAGAGAATTATAAGGAATAGAAAATAAATGTACAGTACAGGACTATAAATGATTTAAAAAATAATAAAAATAAAAAATAAAAGAGCATATAAGTGAGCTCATGGAGTTCAAACCCACATTGTTCAAGGATCAACTATATGCATGTTCCTATGCGTACCATGTAAATCAAAATAACACTTAGAATTTTGTTCTAAACCACCTACTACTCTTCCCATGAAGAACATTGAAAGTATCATCAGGTATTATGTATTCCTAAGCAGAAAATGGCTGGGCTGAGAAAACAAAATCCTAAATCTGTTTCATGCTACTCTAACTACTGACAACACCTTACTCTGAAGCTCCAAGTAAGAGAGACTTCAGACTCCCTCATATGTTTCAACTGAGCCCTGGAAAAGAACTATTTTTATTAATGAATACTGTTTTTTAGGACAAGATAGCTTTTATCTTTTTCACCCTTTTATTAATTTTTAATGTTTTTTATTTATTTTTGAGAGACAGAGAGAGACAACATGAACAGGGGAGGGTCATAAAGAGAGGGAGGTACAGAATCTGAAGATAGGCTCCAGGCTCTGAGCTAGCTGTCAGCACAGAGCCAGACACGGGGCTTGAACCCACGAACTGTGAGATCATGACCTGAGCCAAAGTTGGACACTCAACCGACTGAGCCACCCAGGCGCCCCTCTTTTTCACCTTTTTACTTAACATGAACGTCAGCAGACTTCACTAAACTTGCAAAATGATTATGTTCCAATGAAGGAGAGAAAAGAACAAGTAGGTCTAAGTGGAGTTATAAAAATCTATGCTGTTCAACTTTTAGTATCCAATTATTTTTAGAACAAGAATAGTTAATTGCCATTGAAATCTATTTTAGAAACACTTCTGTTAAAAATACTTCGGGAAGGAAGGGCTGTGTTTGGGGGGAAAAATCTACCTACTTAATGCATTATAAACAACACCCATAATGTTTAACAAAGGATAAAATTTATGATTTCATAGAACAGCCAACATTGATAGTATGTGATGACTGCATCAACAACAAAAAAGAAAATAGATTAACTATTCTTTAAAGTCTGTCTTATATATATCAGAGGGAATAGATTAGTCTGCTTACATTTGTATTAAGTGTCTCTGAAATTCACTCACTTAATTGTTGCCACTTTGTCGGGGACCGCCATGTTTCTGTCTGCCTCAAGGCTAGGATTATTCACTCAGCAGAGTGAGCCAGTAACAAGATTTGCATCAGGAAGCTAGAGATGGTATCTCTCTGGCATGGCATGACCTAAGGTGCATTAAGATCAAAACCATTTCAGTGTTAATTCTCCGCCTCCCAGCTTTGCTGAAGGCTGATTGGGGCGTTTCTTTTACCTGGTATTTCTGACGTAAAGTCATATGCTTTGATCGCTCTGCCCTGAGATTGTATATATACAGCCCTTTTAATAAACTCGCTCTCTTTCTCTCCGCATAACCAGAAACTGTGAGTGCTGTGTTTTATTTTCCGTACGTCCCCCTTTCCCCTTTTTCTCTTATCTTCCCTCAGGAAAAGAACCCGTGCCGGCTTTCCCGCACAGGCCAGAGCGGCCGGGGAGGGTCACGGCATAATGGCGCCCAACGTACGGCCTGAGGTGAAGTACCCGCAATAAAGCGCGTCCAGAGCCAGGATGGGCATCCCGGGGCCTGGCGATCCAGCGCGCCACGGTGCCTGCTGCCCTAGCCTGAGTGGGACAGGTCCCGTGCCACCACGAAACAGAGCGGAGCGATTTGACGGACGGACTTCCGTCTTCCGGTCCAGCGATTTTTGGGCTCACTGGTAAAACAACCGAACTAGCGGTTTTTTTGTTCCGCATCCCTTCCGGGGCGGGTTAGGGACCAGGTGCGCAATTCTCGGGACCAGGCTTTCGGGTTTAGACAATTGGCGACACAAAGTAGACACTGAGTTGTGTAGGGATCCAGCGATGAACGCCGATCAGTAAAATTAGTGGCCGGCCAGGCGGATTCTCGCCTGGTTCACGAGCCTGGGGATTTAAAAGCGGCCGGCCAGGCGGATTCTCGCCTGGTCCACGAGCCTGGGGAATTATAATTAGCCGGCCCACGTGGGTCCGCGGCTTTAATGGAGTTTAAATGAATCAACTTCGCGGTCGTCCACGCAGTGTACGATTCGTATAAAACAAGCCACCTGCAAGCAGGTCAGGCTGGGATTTATCGGCGGCCAGCCAGGCGGATTCGCGCCTGGTTCTGGGCTGTGAGAAATATTTCAAGAGGCCAACTCACGCGAGAATATTCTCGCTGGGTCCGTGGCTGGGATTTATCGGTAATCTCTAAGCACAAAGAGTAAACTTATCTAAGTGTTTTTCTCAGTCCTTTTCTCTATAACTCTGCAAAAAAAATAATAGCAGCCTTTGGTGTGTGTCTGTGTAAATGAATGCCACCCTTTGTTGTCTTTGTGTCACGGTATTAATTTATTCAAGACTTAAAAATAAGAGGCAATTACAAAGTCTGTTTATACCTGTTTTTGATTCGCTTCGAACACCCTCCCATATATATAGGCTAAATCAGAGTCAAAAAATGTAAATTAAGCTTTGAGCCATAAGGAGTCTAACATAGAGATCTCTTTATTGACATTAAGAGCGTAGATTAAGTTTTGAGCCATATGGAGTTTAAAAAAGGACTCTATATAGATGTTCTTCCATCCTAAAGAGGGTACCTGTCTAAACCTCCGGAGGTAAGCTAATTTTTTCATCAAAAAATATTTGCACATGTGCTTTTTGTTTGGGGCATCACTACTTCCTGCCCTGCGACCACACCGAGACGTCGGTGGGCCTTTAGTAAATCTGTGTTTAAGCGAGGGCTTCTCCCTCGCTCATTTCCCAGGCTGATGATTTAATTTGGAACTAATTTTGTTGGCCTGTCTCAGTACAGAAACCTGAAAGAAGATCCCTAGCAGCTGCCGGGAAAATTTTAATCCCGGGGACAACCCTTTCACTTCTCTGGACTGACACAGATTTGCCTAATAATTTACTGGTTAAACAAAATCTAGTAAGCCTCAAACCTGCTCCTGAGCATTCAAAAATTTTAAACTGGTAAATCTTTCTCTGCCTCCTGGAGAGCCTAG
>PJEM01016763.1:0-24559 GCA_004023845.1 Helogale parvula | reverse complement strand
AGAGACTATAGATGTTGGAGAGGGTGTGGAGAGATGGGCACCCTCTTACACTGTTGGTGGCAATGTAAACTGGTACAGCCGCTCTGGAAAACAGTCTGGAGGTTCCTCAAAAAACTATTGATAGAACTCCCTTACGACCCAGCAATAGCATTGCTGGGGATTTACCCAAGAGAGACAGAAATGCTGATGCATAGGAGCAGATGTACCCTAATGTTCATAGCAGCAATATCAACAATAGCCAAAACATGGAAGGAGCCCAAATGTCCATCACCTGACGAATGGATCAAGAAGATGTGGTATATTTTCACGATGGAGTACTACATGGCAATGAGAGGGAATGACATATGGCCTTTTGTAGGAAAGTGGCTGGACCTTGAAGGTGTCATGCTGAGTGAAGTGAGCCAGGCAGAGAAGGACAGAAACCATATGTTTGCACTCATAGGTCTAGCAGGAAAACAGGAGAGGCCTAATGGAGAACCAGGGGGGAGCGGAGGAGGGAGAGAGAGTTGGGGAGAGAGAGGGATACAAAACTTGAGAGACTATTGAATGCTAAAAATGAACTGAGAGTTGAGGGGGAAGGGGGAGGGGGGAAAGAGGTGGTGGTGATGGTGGAGGGCACTTAAGGGGAAGAGCACTGGTTGTTGTATGGAAACAAATTTGACAATAAAATATTATGGGGAAAAAAAGATCACATGTGGCACAGCAGCTTTAAAAAAATAAATAAAAATCTTAAATTAAAGAAAGCAGGGGCATCTGGGTGGCTCATTGGTTAAGTGACCTCCTGATTTGGGCTCAGGTCATGATTTCATAGGATTCCTCAGGTCAGGAATTAAAAAGGACACGTAAAATCTTCTTTCTCGGGCATTTCAGTCTTGAGACCTCACTCCTTCACTCCTGGGTGGGGAGAAGACTTTCGGGGTTTCAAAACAACACAGCACTCCCCTGTACTGTAGCCACACACAGGAGAAGGAATTCACTGCCCCGCTGCTGCTCACTGACATAACGGGGATTCGGGAGGATTCAACTCCTAAGTGAAGGTCAACAGATGGGTTTTTCCGCTCATCTCTTCAGAACCCTCTCCTATCCAAGTGAAGCCCACACGTTCCACGGCAGCAGTTCCTCTACACACTGGACTCATCGTCTACGCAATGAACTCATCGTCTCTTGAAGATGCAGACCTCAGTCTTGGCTAATACCTGCTGAGCACAGAGACTTTGATTTTCTCTGCTCCTGAGCTTCTCAAACTTTCTCCTGTTCCTGGACCCCTAACTCCCCAAATAGCACTCTAATTCCTTCTACAGGCTCCCCTCACAGAGCCAAAGCACCTCCTCCTTCCTCCTCCTTGGAGAGACACTTTTGTTCTATATTTGGCTGAAAATTCCGGGGCCCAGGGGCGCCTGGGCAGCTCGGCAGATTGGGCATCCAACTCTTAATTTCGCCTCAGGTCCTGATCTCGAGGTTTGTGGGATCGAGCTACATGTGGGCTCTGCACTGACAGCAGTGGAGCCTACTTTGGATTCCCTTTATCCGTATCTCTCTTCCTCTCCTCTATTCACTCGGGCTTATGTACTCTCTCTTGCAACAAATAAACTTTTAAAAAAAAGTCTGGGCTCTTCCCTGTCAAGCTTACTTGTGACTCCCTGCATGTGCACTGGAGCAGGTGAAGAGCTCAGGAGGAGGGGCGCCTGGGTGGCTCATTCGGTTAAGCCTCCAACTTTGGCTCAGGTAATGATCTCACAGTTCAGGAGTTCAAACCCCGCATCAGGTTCTGTGCTGTCAGCTCAGAGCCTGGAGCCTGCTTCAGATTCCATGTGTCCCGCTCTCTCTGCCTCTCATCACTCCTGCTCTGTATCTCTCTGTCTCAAAAACAAACATTACAAAAAATGAAAAAAATAAAGAGTTTAGGAGGAGAGGCCAGAACTGCCCTCACAGGAATCACATGGCCTGGATGGGATAGTGGCAAGCCTTGTCTTTCACTCCTACCCCTACAATTTAGAGATCACATATCGTACTCCTGAGCAAGAGCCGATTCTCTTTCATGGTTTTAATCACAACCTCAAATGTTTAATTCCTCTTTACCTGAACATATTAAACTACCAAAAAATATGTAATTAAGACCTAATTAGTAGCACTGAAAAACATGGGAGAAGATCAGCAATAGAAACAGCTGAGTAATTTATCCAATAATGAACAGATGGGCTGTCTTTCAACAAGGTTCCACAGTAATCCAACTCATCCTTGGTCATTTTCAGAGAGAGGACAAAGGAAATATATACATACTTGACTGGGAACTAGTTCACAGCCCACTAGGTTAAAAGACCACATAAGAATAGAAAGAAGATGTGGAATATTAGACTAATTGGTTAAAACTAGGTTTTGACTGTTAATATAAAAAATTACTAATATCCTTATCAAGAGCACATTGAAAAACTGTACAATTATTTACTAAGCACCAGACTTTCAACGTACAATAACAGACTATAAAACCATCAAGACCTCATCATCTGAATCTGACACAATCCATTTGAAAGGGAATGCAAGTTGGAAATTAAAAACAAAATTCGAATGAATTTGGGATCTACCCTTCTCTGACCCCCATTGCTACCGTTGTTCGACCCCCCCCTTCTACAATTCTCTTCCATATCTCTGATCCTCTCTCTCTCTCTCTCTTTTTTTTTTTTTTTTGTTACTTTCATTCATTCTACTGCTTCTAGCTCATGTCAGGCTCTCACTCTTGATTGGTCTTTCAAAGCCCATCGGACCCACTTCCCTATCCTCAATTTCACAGCTGCTTTTTCTCATTACTCTCCTTGGCTGCATCTCCAGGGTTCCACCTGGTGTCTCTTTCCCCTTTTCCCCCCCGTCCCACCTCCACATTCACAGAAACAAAATGAAGATGCTCCTGGCCCGGAGAAGCACACTTTCTGGTGGCTCATCGGGAATGTAAACACAACCTGACAAACACAGCCAGCAGGATGGGATGGGACAGAACAAGGGGTGTCACAGGACAGCGGCAGGTGAAAGCCCCGGCAAGGGACTGGGCTTCCCTGAGGAACTGACTGTGGAGAGCCCAAAGACCAGCTGGGCCGGCCCCAGAAAGACGCAAGGCAAGAGGGAGAGGAACTGAGGAGAGGACCAGGGTCTGCAGGATCCGCGTCTGGAGGGCAGGGCGTCCTGGTGCTGCCCCTCGGTGCCGCGAAGGGCGGGAATGCACCTTGCGAGTGGGGACTTGACACGTGCGGGGTAGGGGGGTGGAGCGTTGGGCGAGAGGTGCAGAGGAGGAGGCAGAAAAACTGGGGCGGAGACGCCCTGGGAGCCAGTTTACCGGAAAGAGACGCGGATCCAGTGAGGCAGCACAGCGTCTCCCGACCAGGCCGGGCTCCCCATGGGCGGGACTGAAAGATTTTGGGATCGTACAGTTCTCGAGTCCCCGGACTGCGGTGTGGAGGACGCAACGCCGAGGGCGTCAACGTGACAGCGGCAACGCGAAACACGGAACCTCGCTCCAGAATAGGAGCCCTTCCATCCGGGAAATCTACTTCCGGGTCGGCCGGAAACGCAGAGCTCGGATGGGCGGGGTCTGGAAGGCGGGATCTCGGCCGGGGCTCGTGCAGGTCTCCGCCCCGCCCCCTGGGCGGTTCCGCTCTGCACACACTAAGGTAGAAGCTTAGCGTTGGGGCGCCGGTAATACCGAATGAGGCGTTTCCTTTGCAACAACGTGAGAACATGCCTGAGTCTCGCGGGGAGCGAGGGGCGTTAGAGTCACGGGGACTCCCGTGCGGGGGTGTGGGTGGGGCAAAGGCGTCTGCGGCTCCGCCCATTAAATTGTGGTATCCTTTCCGCTGGAAAGAGTACTCCCCTCTGTGAACCGGGAAATTTCACCGGGACCAGGTGGAAGGTAGCCTCCGTTTCAATTCCCTGTACTCGGGGGAGGCAGAGAGACACCTGCCCCAGGATTGGGCCGTGGGGAGGGTCAGCTGAGGCCCGTGTGTTTCTGCACGGAGCTTAGGAAGGTTTACAAAGTTGAGACAGATATGCAGGACATCCTGCAATTAGCCAGAGTTACTGTTTCCTAAATCTTTTGTAATTTCAAAATTTTTCTTTTATCTTTATTCCACAGGTACCACTTCGAAGAGCATGTTTAATTTTCAAAAATCAGTGTTTAAAAAAAACCCTGTATTTTATTTTTCTGTCTCCAAATATTTTATGTCAAGTATGGGCAAGTATTAATTTTTCATTATTTCTGTATACATCTCACTGAAATACCTCTTTTCTGACAAGGACACTAAAAAGCATAGTTAAAACTATTTTCAGGTGTGCCTGGGTGGCTCAGTCGATTAAGCATCCCGCTTCTGCTCAGGGCATGATCTTATGGTTCATGGGTTCAAGCCCTACATCGGGCTCTTTGCTGACAGCTAGCTCATAGCCTAGAGCATCTCTTCAGATTCTGTCTCCCTCTCTCTCTGACCCAACCCCTGCTCGTGCTGTCTCTCTCTGTCTGAAAAATATATAAAGAAAATTTAAAAAAAAATTTAACTGGATTTTCAAGTTTTAGTTGCCTCATTTATTCGCTGACCTAATTCTCATGGAAAACGTGTGAGTGAAAATCTTAATCTGTTTCCTGTGTAAATTCTGAAATTCATGCTAGAGGAAATTTGGCAAGACTAAATCCCAACTATTCTGGCTGCAGGATTTCTCAAAGATTATTTACACAGAATAACCATTCTTGTTTAAGAAAATGAATGATGTGGAAGAGCTATAAATGAAAAACATTTAAGTATTCTTATATGCAGATGACACAACAGTGACGACACATTTATTGCAATCTTGATGGAAAAGTCTTTTTTCCCCTGGTTGCTGGCCATTATAAAAAATCTTACTATAAAAAATTCTCTCACATATGTCTTGGTTTCACTGAAGCACCATCTTAGGTATACAACGGAATCTTATGTTATGAATTCTCAGCTTTACTAGGTGGAAATACACTCTTCTGAAACTTGGGTGAACGAATTTAGAAGCCCATTAAGGGTTCAAAAATGCTAGGAATTATGGGGCACCTGGGTGGCTACGTTGGTTAAGCTTCTGTGGTGATCAAAGTATCTCCTTAGAAACAGGCTACCTTTCTCTCCCCTCCACTCTCAGGACAAACTCTGAGGAGGACCAAGGGAAACCCCATAGGTCTGTAGAGAGGATTTCCTTCCTTAGCAAGAGCATATGCCTGCTCCTTCCCCCTACAGAGCAGTTCTTAGGGAATGCACCTCTCTCTCTCTCTCTCTCTCTCTCTCTCTCTCTCTCTCTCTCTCTCTCTCTCTCTCTCTCTGTAGATCTGTGCAGCTAAAAGGTCCAGCACCTACCTACCTGTTGGCCATCCAATGTCACTTAAACTAAGAGGGAAGTATAGAAATCACAGGGTGAGCCCCACCCAAAACTCCATCAAGGCAATCACTTTGAATTGAGTCAGAGGCTGTACCCTTTTACTATCGTATCATATCTCATAAAACCATACTAATCTGGCTTTTCTTCACTACAGTGTGGAGGTTCCTCAAAAAGCTATCAGTGGAACTCCCCTATGACCCAGCAACAACACTGCTGGAGATCTACCCAGGGGATACAGAAGGACTGATGCACAGGGGCACATGTTCCCCAATGTTCATAGCAGCACTTGCAACAATAGCCAAATCACGGAAAGAGCCTAAATGTCTATCAACTGATGAATGGATAAAGAAGATGTGGTGTATATACTGTGGAATACTACATGGCAATGAGAAAGAATGAAATCTGGCCATTTGTAGCAAAGTAGATGGACCTTGAGGGGGTCATGCTAAGTGAAATAAGTCAGGCAGAGAAGGACAGACCATATATTTTCCCTCATAGGTCTAACAGGAGAAACCTAACAGGAGACCATGGGAAGTGGAAAGGGGGAGATGTGTTGGGGAGAGGGAGGGAGGCAAATCATGGAGACTTTTGAATACTAAAAACGAACTGAGGGCTGAAGTGGGAGGGGGAAGGCGAGGGGGTGATGGTCATGGTGGGGGGCACTTGTGGGGAAGAGCACTGGGTGTTATATGGAAACCAACTTGGTAGTAAATATTTTTTATAAAGTGTCATGTAGAATGTTTCACTTATTCAGTCTTCTTCTTTCACAGATCCCTGGAAACTACTGATCTATTTAGCATTTGTATCATTCTGCCTCTTCCCCGAGATCATACATAAACAGAGAATACATTATGTATCATTTTCAGACTGGCTTTTCTACTGAAAAATATGCATGTTACCTTCACTCACGTCTTCACACTGCAGTGGTTTTCATTGGTGTATCGTGTTCATTTCCCGGCTGTTAAGTCTTGGTTATACATTCACCCACTGAAGCACATGTTCGTTCCTGCCAGTTTGGGGCCCTCATGATAAAGCTGCTATAAATATTAGTGTGCTGTTTTGGTGTGGGCACAAGTTTTCAGTCCAGATGGGTAAATATCTAGAAGTACAATTATTATGAAAAAAGACTATGTTTGCATTGTGAGAAACCTTCCGGACTGTCTTCTAAATATCTGCGTCATATTCTTTCCCACTAGAGGTCCTCGTGGTTCTGCAGGCTGGTCAGCAAAATGTTTTCTGAGGTTTTCTACATGTTAGCGTTATCTTAACGTGCAGTAGGAAATGGTAACTCATGTAATTTGCTTTTCCCTAAAAGCGAGTGATGTTGAGGATGTTTTTGTTTATATGAATTTGCTATCTAAGTTCTATACTGGTATCTCTCTTCAGATATCTACTCATTTTTACTTTTTTTTTTTTTACTTTTTTATTAGGATTTATGAGTCTTTACCATACTTGCCATACAAATCGGTTCCTCTAATACGTGTTATGCAAAGATCTTGTCTGCAGAAGTCTTTTCGTTCTCTTAGCAGGATCTTCTGCAGAGTAACAGTTTTGATGAAAGTTGCCATTATCAAGGTTTTTCTTTGATAGATCATGCTTTTCGTGTTGCATACAATGAGTTACTTCTATACCTAAGTTCAAGTAGGTATTTTCATTTTCTAGGATTTTGTAAGTTTGCATTTTACTTTTAGGGTTATGTAAGTTCTGGTGTGTGGTGGAATTTGTTCCTTTTTCTATGTAGTAGAATGTGGCTGTAGTTGTTACAAGAATATCCTCCATTAAACTGCTGGGCCCCGACGGCAGAGGTCAGGTGACCATATGTGAGTGGGTCTATTGTTCAGGCCCTCAGTTCTGCTCCATTTACCTTGGGTCTATTCTGTCGCCAGTGTCATTCTCTAATCACGATGTACCTTTGGGTTAATTTTTGGAATTAGCTAAAGGGGGTGAGAACTGTTCGACTTTTCCTTCCTACATGGGTAGGATATTCTAACTTTAAAGATGGTTTTAAAAATCTACAAAATACCTTGCTGGGATTTTGATTCAGATTTATCTCCTGATAACCTTAGGAAGACATATCACCTGAACAATACTGATCTTGCCAGTCGTGAACTTGATTTACGAAGACTCTCTTTGAGGGGCACCTGGGTGGCTCAGCCAATTAAGCCTTTGACTCTTGATTTCCGCTCAGGTCCAGGTGTATGGAGCCTGCTAGGGATTTTCCAGTCCCTCTCTCTGCCCCTCCCCTGCCCATGCTCTCTGTTTCTCTTTCAAAATTCATAAATAAAAATTTAAAACAGACTCTTTTTTATATCCTCCCACAGTGTTTCAGTTTTCTGCATGCAAATTTGTATCTATTTTGTTATATTTGATATATAAGGACTTCACCTATATTTGCCTTAGAGTCAGAATACACAATTAGCAGCTTTCAAATTCCATGATAAAATAAAAGAAGTTCCATCCACCTGAGGAAAATCTTCTCGACTGTTCACAAGAACCCAGAGTACAAAACGACTGAAACTGTGGCATTCCTGAGCTTGCAGTCCCCACGCTCAGGAACTTGGAGCCTCCTTCCCTCTCTCCAAACCGGAATACACTTACTCCCTCTTTATGAAGCAGATAAATTCACGTATTTAATAAACCAAAGACAGACCTTGTTTCCTTCGATGCCAATCAAGATGCAAGTCATCAAGGCTCCCTTCTTTATAACAAGGGCATTTCCCTCTAATTAAGCAAATCATTTAGATACAGCCTTTATCTCTGCACAGACTTACACAATTACTTACACTTAAAAGAATGGTTTCAGTTTTAATGCACCTACTTTGCAATCTCCTGTACCGCCCCCCTGTGCTTTCACACAGTAAGACACAACACGGGTTAAAGCATTAACAATGTCTTGCACCTGGCACCTTGCGCTCACACCTGCGCTCACAGCTGCCACGCTGGCTGCAGGGTCCTCGCCCCATCCACCACCCAGGGGGTCCCAGGGGTGCGCATCCCCCTCCCCACCGTGGACCCCAAAGACACACCACGTAACTCCCAACACGCTCTCCGAAACAGTCCCAAATCCCTACAACTGCCCATGACATGCTAGGGTTTCGACCCCAAAGGCCCTCGATGGACCTGCATTGCTGTAAAATAAGTCCTGGGAAAACCCTACAGGCCGAAGAGGAAGATACACTAGGCGGTGCGGAAAAAAACAGTTTCTTTCTTGCTATTTAAAACAAACAGCCCCACAGTCCCCTCCCAGCAGTGCTGCCACACAGGGCTGTCACTCACGGCAGATACGGGACCTCGTTGTCCTTTGAGTCGCCTAGTCCATCGCCTCTGAGTGAATGCTTCTCTGAGCTAATCTCTCCAGAAGTGCAGGCGCAGCCTCAAGAGGGAGATGTGCTATGCGCATGCGTTCCTCCCAGCCCAGATGCAGCAGGGTCATGCCCCTTGCTGGCCATCAGGGTGCAGCGCGGGAAGCTTCGCACTCCTCTGATGAACAGCTGCACCCCTGGTAACCATTGGTTATTGCTTACCCAAACCAAACAGGTAATTCCCTAGCACTTACCAACGTGTTCCCAGTCGAGCCCAGCACAGTGAGGGGTCTGCAGGCCCTGCTTTCCCAGGACAGAAGTGGCCGTGTAACAGCGCCCCCTCGGATCATCAGGTCTACACTGCGGAGCCACGGCGTCAGAAACGGCCTTTCTTGCGTGCGCAAAAGCAACTGTGACAAATTAGTATGCAGTGACTCATTGACTTTGCTTCCATTATTTTTGTACTTGTGACATATTTCTGTGTTGTTTTTATACAGAATGTATTATACATCCATGACATTTGATTTTTCTTAAAACTCTCCTTTGCTGCCAGCAGACTGCACTGCTATGGACTGTATGACATAGAATGTCTACAATTTATGATAAAACTTCCCCTCCTCCTGTTTGTCCTGATCTTTATTCCTCTGCCATTAGCCACAGAATCATAGAATACTCTAAGAAACTCCAAAGGGTCACTACGATTCTTTGCCTATCCTCGCTCAGACTCCACTCTCCACAGTGTGCTGCCTCCTTCATGGAGTCTCTGGGCAGACAGGGGTCCCCCTGGGCTCTGAGGGGTCTAGTTCCTCCCAGAGCCTCAGGGTGACAGCCTCAGCCCCTCCCAGCTACACTGCCACCTCCCTGGAGCCCAAACCGAATGACTTTGGCGCCACCTCTGGGCATCGCTTGTGCAACAGGTTGGGATGCTAGCGGGGTTTTCCTGAGATTGAAAATGATCACAGTATTAGTAAGTCTTGTTAAAATTCCAAATGAAAATAGGGAGCAGCCTTGAAATGTCCATGAGCAGACAACACGACGTTATCCAAGCATGGATCTCTTGAGTTAGCTTATTTGTAAAATGAAATCACGTCGTCATTTCTTTCCTATTTCTTGAGAAATCATAAGCCAAATATTAATGGTTTCCCACGTTGATGTCATGAAGCTGAAGCCAATTCCCCGTCATTTATAACTCTGTGACTAGTGTAACCAACACTGAGGGAAATAAACAGCACTGCTGTCTCCCACTAGGTAAAGGGCTTTACAATTATATCCATGTCTGTCTCCCCCCATATTTAAGGGGAGATCTTCTTGGTCAAAAATGCCTTCTTGGTGGGTCACCTGGGTGGCTTAGTTAGTTAAGCCGCTGACTCTTGATTTCAGCTCAGGCAGGATCTCTGGCTTCGTGGGTTTGAGCCCCGCCTTGGGCTCTGTGCTGAGAGTGGAGAATTTGCTAGGTAGTCTTTCTCTCTCACTCTCCCTTCTCTCTTCCTTTCATTCTCTGTCAGAACAAATAAAACTTTTTAAAAAAATCTTTTTTGGTGTGTGCACAAGAGACTCCTACCAGCCACTGCTCAGTGGCTCAGTGGTTTTCTTCTGTTATTGCTATGTCACAGAGTTTACATTATTTTATAGAGTATGATAGTGAAGGTCCATGATATGGCTGTCTTCCTCCTCCACCATCTTCGTCACAGGTGAAATGAATGCATGCAGGCAGAAAACTTTACGGAGCTTTGCTATATATTCTAAATCCTTTCCCCTCCTCTGCCTATCCCCGTATTTAGTGCCCGTACCACGAGCCCTGAAGCCTACGGAAAGGCGATGGCACTCCGAGAATTTTACTTCCTCAGTGCCTTTACTCACGCAGTCTCACCTCCGTAAACGTGGTGTCTCCGTCACTGAGTCCCTGGGCGGGGCTGGAGGCCCCCCTGTGCTCTGGGTTCCTGGTCCCTCCCAGAGCCTCAGGTCCCAGCCTCTGGCAGCCACATGATCCTGTAATCAGCTCCTGGAGCCCAAACCCCAGGACAGGGACTTAGCGCCTCCTGGTGGCCGTTGTGGATGCAGCAAGCTGGAATGCTCAGTGTCTAGTAATAATAATGATATAATAGTAACGATGATGACGAGGATGATGAGAGTAGTAAAGACAGGTAACGTCACATACAAATAGCCACCAGCCATCAGAACGCCTGAGCGGAATCCCAGAGAACAGAGCATGAGGGGATTATTGTAGCTAAGTTTGTCACGTGAGTTTTAACTGTTCATTTTTTGGTTGATTTTGGAAATCACAAGCAAACTTCAACTGTTTCTCCAGTTTGATCCAAGGCTGCCAGTTAAGAGCTCCCATCAGGTAGGAAGGTGTTCGCAGTAGAGCCGGCCCGGTCTGGAGTCCGCAGGCACTGCTCTCCCAGGATGGAAGCTGCCCTTTAACAGGGCATCCCTGTGGTTCATCAGGGCTACACTGCGGAGCCACAGGTTCAGCAACCCCCTTTCTTGTGTATGCAAAAGCAACAGTGACGAGTTAGTATCCAGCGATTCATTGACTTAACTTCTATTATTTTTGTACTTGTGGCATATTTATGTTATTTTTGTACTGTGTATGTTGTACAACCAGGACATGGTTGTTGTTGCTGTTTGGTTTTGGTTAAATTTTTTCTCACTCTCCATTGCTGCAAGCAGAATGCACTGCTATGGACTGTATTACTGAGAATGTCTACAATTTAGAGAAACCCTTTCCCCTCCTCCTGCTTATCCTGATTTTTAGTCCTCTACCATTAGCCCCTGACCCATAGAATATTCTAGGAAGCATCAAAAACTCACGCCTGTGGTCACTCAACCTCCACTCCCCACAATGTGGTGCCTCTTTTACTGAGTCCCTGGGAGGGGCAGGCAGCCCCACGGGCTCCGAGGGGTCTAGTTAACTCCCAGAGCCTCAGGCTGACAGCCTCGGCCCTTCCTAGCTACACTGCCAGGTACTTGGAGGCCAGTTCCAAGGAATTTGGCGCGTCCTGCTGACCACCGCGTATTCAACAGGTAGGGATGCTAGCAGGGTCTTCCTAATACAAAAATGAATGTGGAATTAGTAATGCTTGCTAAAATTCCGAACCAAAATGGGGTGCAGCCTTGAAAAGTCAATCAGCAGACAACACCAAGTTAGTCAAGCATGCTTACCTTAACTTACCTCATTTTGAATTTGAATTTGACTTGGTAACACCTTATTTCAGTCTATGGAAATCACAAGGAAGATTTAAACTATTTCCACAATTTGATGTGTGGTAATAAGTAACATAATCCTATGATTTTTAAAAATGATGTAGCATAAACTATCACTATGCATAATAAACACCCAGTGTCTCCCCACTAGGCGGTGTCCCCTACACCAATACACCCTGTGCTAAACCTATATGGTATGTAGTGCTTGTGGGTCACGAACTGGAATTTTAGTGTGTCAGCAACAAACTTACTTATTACTACACAATGATTCATTATTACTTCATTGCTCATATACCTGCAAATTATTCAATATATTATTATAGGACAGCCATAGACCTGTTTGTCACTCTCTCCTTTGTCTCCTGTACAATGCACTGATATAGGCGATAATTTTTACAGAATCTGTGTATTTAAATCCATATCATTTCTCCTTCTCCTCCCTGTCCTTGTATTTATTCCTCTACCCAAGCCCAGGAGCCCATGAAATGTCTGTTCCCTCCCGACTGGCAGGGCAGTGGATCCTCGCGGGTTCCTGAGGGAGGGAGAGAGAATTGGGGGGCAGGGAGCACAGAGAGTGAAGGCAAGACAAGCGTTTCTGATCAAGCCTCAGTTTATTGAGAAAACACCCACACCTATATAGGGTTTAGGGCAGGAAGCTGACCTAGGTTGGTTGCTAGGGAACAGGGTCAAGTGATTTTTAGAAAAAAGGGGAAACCAAAACTGAAATTTCAAACACAGCATCTAAAGGATCCGTAAGAGAGCCCAGACTTGCAGACTCTAACGCTGGGCAGGGGAGCAATTGACACCACTTAAGCCTAAATGTGGTTGATCTTGTGTTCTACTGGCTTCTCCAGTCTGGCCATCTCCAGTCCCTGAATCGGGAAATACACTTCCCTAGCCGATCTTTGTAATTCAGGTAGCTCCCCTCAGGGAGGACATTTCCTGCCTGTAATCTGCTAATTGGCTGTATCTTTGCAGCTTCCCACAATGAAATGCTACTTCACTCCAAGGCACCTGGCTCATTCTGTCACTTTCTTCACTCGAGGGGCCCCCAGCAGTCTCCGTGGCACATGGCCTTGGCCACGCCCAGGCACCAGCCAAGCACCCTGAGGTCAAGTCTCATCCTCTCCCACCCCAATGTGCTCCCGTTCCCCAGCCCCAGGTCCAGACAGCGGGCAAGAGATGGGCCCTGATCCCCGACGCGACGTGCCAGAGCCCCCGGAAGAAAGCACGCTGGAGCCCCTGCCAGCAAATCCCCAGGAGCACAGAGAGCACCCACGTGGGGTTTGGCTAGAGTGTGTACCGCCCAGCCAAGGGAAGTGCATGTCGACCCCCAGGAGCAGCCCTCGAGACCTGGAAGACACCTGCCTTGGAATAAAGCCTGGGCCTCCAGCCTCCGCTCCCCCAACCTCCCCTAGTCCCTGTCCGGGTGTGCACCATGCCCCCGTGTCCACCCTGTCAACAGGCTGCCACTGTCAGCCAGCCCCTGCAAACAGTCCTCAGCCGACTGGACAAAGGCGGCTGGAGCTCCAGCTTCCTAGAAGCTCCCTCACTGCCACCTCCCGAGAAGCCGGCCCACCCTGGTCAGGGCCCTCCTGTTACACACATATGTCAGGGTCCTTGTGTGCCTGTCCCTCGGAGCATCGTCCACGATGACCTGCAGCTTTCCTCATCCTCGGAGGAGAGTGATCACAAGTGAAACACCCCATGTCCTCAGAGACTGTGCTCTGGCTCTTGTGACCCTGACTAGGTGGCTGTGGAACGGAGGACAAGGGCACAGGCATGAGCTCTTTGTGGTGAACCAGCAATTCCCCCCAAAGACCTGGGAGGACAAAAACTTGGGCCCCCACATCATGTTCGGTTTAGGTCCCATGGTCCTTATCAATCCAGAAGGTCTCCTTGGATTAATTTCAATATATGAGAGGAGAAACTCAGTGCAAGGATGGCAATGAGTTGTCGACTCGAGCGTCAGTAGGGTCTATGCAAGGAATGTGGCCTGGGTTTGCGAATGTCTGAATTCGGGAACACTGGATTAAAGATTCCAGGCTAGGCCGGAGAAATAGAGGCAGTGTTTTGTTGTAGAAAGTTTCAGTGATGTGCCTTTTCTGCAACTCATACTGGGGACGATGTGCCAGGCTTTGTGTGTGTTCATTTCTCCATGACATTACTAAGTTGTGTGTCGTTTTCACCCTATGAAATAAAATGTGCCTGAAGATGACCTGGTGTGCGTGGGTTTCTTTTGCATGCGTCCACTGTCGTTTCCCTTCGCTGACAGGAGAAGCGCGCATTTGTGCACAAGTGCCTCCCTCTGTGACGTGGATCCTCCCTGGAGGAGAACGACTCTTCCAAAGGCGAAAGGAAACACAGGTTCATGTGTGTCCCCATTTGAGAACAGCAAGAGGATCTGCAATTGTCCTGGGAGCAAGACAACGCAGGAGGTGCATTCGAATTCTCCGAATGTAGGGGCACCTGGGTCGCTCAGTCATCGAAGCGTGTGCCTCGGGATGTGGCTCACATCCTGATATCAGAGTTGGTGAGATTGAGCCTTGGGTCTGGCTCGGCGCTTTAGCACCGAGTCTACTGGGGATGCCCTCTCTCCTTCTCTCTCTCACCCTCCCCCACGCTGTCTCTGTGTGTCCTATGATAAGCGCATAGATGTAAAAAATCGCTCGACACGAAATAAAGGAGCACTAGGGGCTGCCCTCCACATTTCCCTCGAAGGCATTTTCATTCACAACGTCATCTCAAGGAAAATGGAATCGGATGGACCCAAGGGAAAGGATGAGAAAGACATTCAGTCAGTAAATAATAGAGAGGGGATGGAGACACGACCATTAGGAGAGGAGAGAGAGACACACATAGATAGAGGAGCAACATATGACAGCAAACTAGGTGGTCAAGGGGCTCGTTGTAGACAATTCCACAGCGGTCCTTCCTGACTTGGAAGGTCCTGGCCTGGGCTGAGGCTAGAGAAGCAATGGGAGACACAATGGGGTGCCATGGGAGGCTGAAGCCAGCAGGCTCTAGAGACGGGAAGAATGGACCTGTCGGGGCCAGGTACTCAGATAGGAACGGGTGTCTCGTCCTGCACGGGTGTCTCGTCCTGCTGGATGGGTCACTTTTGTACTCCAGATATGTCAGGAATGCACGGGCTGAAGTCACTCCATGAAATATGGCCTCTTCTTTTCTCAGGTCAGTCATGGCCAGGTGACGACCATCTCACCCCATCCTTCCAAAATCCAAAAGACTGTCCAGCAAGAGATGGAAACCAACGGGAAGTATTCTTCATGAAGCACACAGGTCCAAACGTGGTGCACGCCAAGGGATATAAGAACAAGAGGTAAAGGTGTGCTTCTGCCCTGGCCTTGCTCGACTCCCCTCCCCCACCCACTATCGGATGGTTTCTTTTTGGGGAGTGGTCCTGTGAATGGCTGGTGCCAGGCTGGCCAGGTGGAGGGCCATGCTGGCCTTCTAATGAGGTGAGGCCAACTTAGGCTTGAGAAGAATGGGAAGGGGCGTGGTGTTGGGTAGGACAGGTGTTGGAATGCTGCCAGGAAGGGTGGGGCAGTGGTCCCTTCCATCCTGTGAGGTCAGGCTGATCTGGAGGAAGCAGTGGGCGGGGCCGGAGGACAGGAGGCTGGGACACGCCAGTGGTCCTGAGGCCAGTGGTCACGCACATCTGAGCGATTGTGTTTGTTTCTCCAAGTGTAGTTCTCCCACACACACACACGAGCTAATAGAGGTGTTGTCTCATACAGACAAATGGTTTTCCCGATGTTTTCATTCACCATCATTGTTGGTTGCACAGTATTTATCATTTTGGAGCAAGTAATAGATTTTAAAAAAATATTTAGAGAGGAAACTAGGATAGGTTCTCTGAGGACACACAAGATAACAAAAGGGCCAGCTTTATGAAGACATTCTTTTTTTTTCAGTAAACAAAATTTATAGTCATCAGATAATGCACCATTGTGTGGTTAAACAATCTTCAACCAAGAAGTTTTCATTTTCTATTAATATACTTTATTGTCAAGCTGCTTTTGATTTAACACCAAGTGCTCATCCCAACAAGTGCCCTTCTCAATGCCTGTCACCCATTTCCCCTCTGCCCCACCTCCATCAACCCTCAATCAGTTCTCTGTATTTAAGAGTCTCTTTGTTTGCCTTTCTCTTCTCTGTAACAATTTTTTCCACTTCCCCTCCCATATATCCTCTGTTACGTTTTTCCTCTTCCACAAATGACTCTCCACAATTTGTATGTGTCTTTCTCTGCCTGAGTTATTTCACTTAGCATAACACCCTCAATCAGTTCTCTGTAATTAAGAGTCTCTTTGCTTTGCCTTTCTCATCTCTGTAACAGTTTTTTCCACTTCCCCTCTTCTGTATCCTCTGTAACGTTTCTGCCAAAAGAAAGAATATCCTTTAAGAAGAAAGTTTATGAATCAAAATTGAAGGAGACACATAAATATGGAAACATACTTCATGCTCCTGGATAGGAAGAACAAATCTTGTTAAAATGTCAGTACTACACAAAGCAATCTACATAGTCAGTGCAATACCCATCAAAATGACACCACTATTCTTCACAGAACTAGAACAAACAGTTCTAAAATTGGCATGGAAACAGAAAAAACCCTAAGTAGCCAAAGCAATCTTGAAAAAGAAAACCAAAGCTGGAGGCATCACAATCCTGGACTTCAAGATGTATTCCAAAGCTTTAATCATCAAACAATAGGGTACTGGAACAAAAACAGACACTCGGATCAATGGAACAGAACAGATAACCCAGAAATGAACTCACAAGCTACTGAACAAGTAGTCTTAGACAAAGCAGGAAGGAATATCCAATAAAATAAAGAACGTCTCTCCAGCATGTGGTGCTAGGAAAACTATGAACGCCAGCTGACCCAGGAGGAACCAACATGTCAGTAGCAAAGCAGTCAGACAGGATCATCAGTCTAGTGCAGAGAGATGGGTCGCTTTTTGCTCCACAAAGCCTTGAAACAGACTGGCTGAAGACACTACATGGAGGAGGGCAGCTGTGACCTCATTATAATAATGGCAGAGGTACTAATTTCTAAAACTTCCAATGAAAACCCAATAACTTTGTAGGAATAGATGAAAACCCAATGGAAAGTAAAGTTATTGAAAAAACAAGTCCAGGGGCACCTGGGTGGCTCAGTTGGCTAAGCATCTGGCTTTGGCTCAGGTCATGATCTCAGGATTGGTGGGTTCAATCCCCTCATCAGGATCTGTGCTGACAGCTCCGAGCCTGGAGCCTCCCTTCCGATTCTGTGTCTCCCTCTCTCTCTGAAACCGCCCCCTCCACTCCCACTGCCTCTCTCTGTCTCTCAAAAATAAATAAAAAGCATTAAAGAATAATAAAAATGAGACAACAGTTCCAAGCTTGGCCCATATCAATGGATATTTTAAAAGCATACAAGGTGTGCTTCTCCTCTAGCCCCCACTCACCGCCCCCAAAAATCTGGTGTATTCCACATGGGGAGTGGTCCTGAGAGTGGCTGGTGCCAGGCTGGCAAGGGGAAGGGATGACCTGTTTGGGAGGTGAGGCCTCCTGGGGGTTGAGAATATGAGGATGGGGAAGGGGCTTGGTGATGGGTGGGTCAGGGGAAAGGATGAAGCATGTAACCGTGGGGCAGTGGTCCCATGCCATTGAGAGAGGCCAGGCTTAGGCTGCAGGAAGCTGTGACTGGGGCAGGAGGACACCAGGTGGGACATGGCCACGTCTTGAGGGCAATGGACAGAGGCCACAGGAGCAGATTCCTCAAAAATTTGGGAAAAACCAATTCAAAGAGGACACAACATCCAATACATGCCAATTTTCACGTAGGGGAACATTCCAGAGGGCCAACTGCATTGGAAACTGAGGCTCTCCAACTAGTCCAATGAGAATTCTTGATTCGCCACACTGTATCTGTCTGTAATGGATGATACTGATAACCTATAAATATCATCCAACACAGTTTCCATGTCCATCATAAAGTCAAACAATCTTAGTCAAACTAGTTGATCCTCCATAACATCTTACCAAATTTATTAGGAATTTCATATGTAGAAGCCACAGAGACCACTTACAACATTGATAACATTATCTACAGTGAAATGTATTGCAAAAGCTGAGTGAGATTAGCAATGTGACACAGCAACTGCATGACGTGAGTAAAATGAATCTTAGAAAAAGAGCCAGATTATTATGGTTTTATCATATATGATTATAACAAGATAGTGATAATGCAGTGTTCAGGGCCTGAGTCGAGGCCAGGGAAAGGGAAGAGCCTCTGACTGGAGTCACAGAGATTGCCTGGATGGAGTTTTGGGTGGGGCTCCCCCAGGGAACTTCCATACTTCCCTCTTAGTTTCAGTGACATTGGATGGTCAACAGGTAGTTGCTCTGCCTCGTAGCTGCACACATCTGCAGAGACAAAGGGGAGCATTCCCCTAACAGTGCTATGTAGGGGGGCAGAGCAGGCATATGCTCTTCCTACAGAAGGAAGTCCTCTCATCTGACTATGGGATTTCTTTCGGTCTACCTCAGAATTTGTGCTGAGGGGGAGAAGAAAGATCCTAAGGGGATATTTTGAACACCACGTATCTGGCATGTCAAACATTGCTGTTTTTCATAAAGTTCAATGGAATACAGTAAATCCCAAGCCTCCAAAAGGCAACCAACCTGTGCATCTCTTGACGTAGAATTCCAACATACGTATATAGGAAGTCTCACCAACGGTATTAGAACATCCATTCATTCCTTCACTCATTCCTAAGTACTCTGGAGTGCATTCTCTAAACCAAATACCAGTGTATGTCTTGCAAATTAAGTGAGGCATCAGACACAGTGGAAATCAACAGACACAAACCGGGGGGGGGGGGGCTGCTATGAAGTGAAAATAAAATTATTTTAAATGTTTCCTTGACAGCTGAGCACTGGCGGCATACTTTCAGGAACATAGTAACAATTTATTAATGATCCAAAGAAAACGGGGAAACCAACGTTATGCATTATTTCTTGTTTAGTGGGGAAATAATTAAATAAGAGTGTCACTATATAATGAAATCGAATAAATAATTTTCTTTCCATGTCTTTCTCAGCTGAGTTACACATTTGAGTGGAATTCTTACAGTTGTAGAGATGGCTCTTCTGGAGTAAAACTCCCTAAAATTTTAAGAGGAAATAATTAAACAAGAGGATGTATGTAGTAAGGATTCCATTGTATCTGAGGACATTTTGTTTCTTTCTCTGCAAATGCACAGCAGTCCTGGTAAGCCACACATGCCAGTTCCTTCATCCATGATCACCGGAGAGCATGTCAGACCTCTGGCACTACTATGCAGTCTCCATGCACTCTTCTTTCACATTCATCAGATGCTGTATAATTGAGCTCACAAATGAAGCAAATTATTTTGGATGTAGATACTTTCAACCACTACATTTAACCTTGTCCTACACTTTTGCTCGCCTCCCTGGGAACAGGAAAAAAAATGACCTTTAGTCTTAGGTAGTGGAGTTTTGAACTTGTGTTTAGTCCCTCTTCTCTCCTACCATATAATGAATTTTGATGCTATAATGTAAAGCTTATTTAATTTATCTGAACGTATTCCTTCTCAATTTGAACCATTCTCTGAACATTTCAACAGGTTGTGGTCTCACTCTGCCTGAAATTTCAACTGAGAAAAACAAAACAAGACAAAACACAACACAACAAAACAAGGGCTCTTGAATGGTTCAGTCAGTGAAGTGTCTGATGTTGGCTCAGGTCATGATCTCACAGTTCATGGGATCAAGCCCTGAATCGGGCCAGAGCCTGCAGACTGCTTCAGATTCTGTCTCCCTCTCTCTTTGTCCATCCCAGTTATCTCCATCTCTCTCTCAAAAAAGGAATAATATAAAAAATAATTTGAAAGAAAAAAATAAAGACAACACAAGAAAAATAAACCTTCCATTTCCAGTTTCTTGCAACTGCTTCTCTCCCATCTTGCAACCAAAACTGAGGAAGGATCCACTAATGCACTTTGCTCCTCTAAAACATCAATCTGATTTTTTGGCCCTATTAATATATGCACATCTTTCGTGCTGACAATTCGAACGTTCTCATCAACAAAAAAGATGTCATGGCATGTCTTCAGTCTTTATGTTCATTCCTTTTCCTTTTTTCATTTTTAAGTGTTGTTTAAATCCAGGTTAGGTAACATCTAGTGGAATAATGATTTCAGGAGGAGACGTAGAATTGAGTGATTCATCACTTACCTACAATACCCAGTGCTCATTGCAACAAGTGACCCCTTACTGCCTATCACCATTTAGCCCATCCCACACCCACCTCCACAACAGCAACTTTCATGTTGGTCTTTGTATTTGAGACACCCTTATGGTTTGCCTTCATCTCTGTTTCTCTTATTTTCCCTTCCCTTCCCCTAGGTTCACCTGTTGAGTTTCTTAAATTCCACATGAGTGAAATCACATGATATTTCTCTTTCTCTGACTTATTTCACTTAGCATAATACACTCTAGTTGCATCCACATTGTGGCAAATGGCAAGATTTTATTCTTTGTTATCACCCAGTAGTATTCCGTTGCATCTATTCACACATCTTCCTTCTCCATGTGTCAGTCGATGGACATTTGGGCTCTTCCATAATTTGGCTATTGTTGATCTTTCTGTTATTTCTGACTTCAGCAGATGTGTATTTCTTTTGTGTGTAGGCCCTACCTTCCCTGGAATCTTTTCATTGTTGCCACAGTTTGGGTTCTTGGAGGGCAGACGGGATGGAGTTCAGTGCGCTGGGTGTTCACTGGGGAGTAATCTCGAGATCAACATCTCTGGAAAGGCTGGAGAGGAAGAAATCTAACCTTGAGCGATCAGCCCAACCACACAGGATGCTCTCGAGCTAGCAAGGACATTATACTTGTCCTTAGCTGAAGCAAATGGCCAGGCCTAGGTATTCCTCGCCCCCATTAATCACTCATTGTCAGTCACCCTGGGGGCTGGTGACCTTTAGGCTGGTGGCTCCTTGCAGCTGTGTCAATCCCTGCATCTACTGACACTTCAAGTCCTCCAGCAAACCTGCTCCTGTCTCCTACCATCCCGTGTCACCCCTTGGAGATCAGAACTTAATAAAGATGATGTCCTACAATAACTGGCCCAGTCAGGCAGATGGAGATGCTTTAGCTTCGTGGGTTTTACAGAGATGGATGGCAGAGGGGCAGCTAGCATAGAGGGGATGACAGAACACTGGGAGATAGATCCTTGTCCTAGTCATACTTCTGCCAGTTGGCTGTCGACCGGGCACCCTGCCTTCCTTGCATGGACCCACATCCTATCATCCAGCTGTGCTCGCTTCAGGAAGGTGGATTTTCAGGGCGCCAGAACAAGGTCCCTCTACCTTAGCTCACAAGGCTCTTCTTCCATGGTTGACACAGGATGACTCAAGCCCTCCCCGGGTTGGCTTTCTTTAATGGAACATATTTCACTCTTACGTCTAGAACGCTGACTCCATCCACCCTCATTACCATGTCACTCAGAGAAAGCTGTCTTTTGATCTCCTCTCTCCTTAGGCTCATGAGTATCATTAATATGACGATTATATTCCCCTGATTATGAACATTATCATGATTGTCATGGTCACTCATTGTTATTTCATGATTACGTTTCTTACTGTGACTTATTTTGGTAGGTGTCAATATACAATCTTCCATAGAGTTTCTCCACAGGAAGATGATTCCTGCTGTATCACAGAGTATTTATGTCTCTAAGGAGAATCTTGAAATATTCCAAATCGGCCTCCAGAAGCAGGATCAACCCTTGATACCATGGAAGCATCTGGGAGGGCATCCTTGGCACACTTTCTCTATTAATATTGAAAATCCTCTCTATGGACCACCGACTACTTGTGCCAGCCTGGGAGCCCAGGAAAGTTGTCTGTGGACCAACAGAATTAACAGAAAATTCTGCTTCGTCAAATCGGGGGCCCCACAACCACTCTCACCCTCCTGGAAAGATGGGAGATGGTGTTTCTGCCCATCTGCACGTCCACAGAAGCTCCTGTATCTGATCTGGAGCCCTGAAATCACCAGAGCTAATCATGTGGGTGCAAGAATGGCCTCATAGGTGAGCCTGATGCTTTGGAATTTTCCCTGTCCAGGATGGACCGGTGCTGTACAGGAAGGCACTTTGGAGACTGGAGGCTGCCATCCTGCACAACCCACCATGATTCTAAGTCTTCCAAAGGAGGCTAGCAACTACTCTGAAGGCCCTTCCTCCAGCTAGTATGTGGGGCACTCTGAGTTACACCCTCCTATAACCCAGTTTTCTCAGTCCACTACAAATCTTTTGTATAAATGTAATAATGCTGCACCAAACATGTGTTAAAAACGGAGGCTAAAAAAATAATGTTGCTATATAATTGCCCATAAGGTACCAGTTGAAATTTGCCATGATGTTCATAGGTACCCCTGTAGAGGTAGGAAAATAAGAAAAAAATTCTTTTAAAAGGATTGTGAAACCATCCACAGTATTTCTATTGTTGAAATTCCTGAAACCTACCTAGGTAACCAAACATAATTATAAGGGATTCCTGACCATTATATAAATGAATAATAGCAGGGTAAGGGATGGAAGTGTGAAGAAAGCCATGGACAGGCAGAGTCCTGCCCCAGCAAGTCCAGGGTTCCCTGAAGAATGGACACTATCCATGAAAGAGAGACCGAGAGAGTCTCAGTTTTCTTTCTGGTGACCAGGCAGGCATCTCTGCTCACCAGGAAGGCATCTCTTTAGTGACCCAAGGGTCAACCTTCTTTATTGAAAAAAATGTATGTGGTACGAAAGAGAAGTGGCAATTGCCTTAGATAATGATTTCTGATGACAAATTCTTTGGTATGTAAAAATTTCGCAGAACATAGCTTGGTAGATTGGTAAAATCTTTATCAATAGTGATTGACACAGGTGACTTAGAAGTTTATCATATGGGGAAGGAAGGTATCTAGAACAGTCAAACACAAGGCAATGGTGTTAGCATAGCAAAGGCAAAAGTTAGTTCTTTGTGAGTAGGGGTCAATAACCTGTTTTCTTAAGGAAAAGAAAAACAGGTTTTTCAGGAAATGTAACATTTGCTCCCATAAACACAAAAGGAGACATTCCTATCATAGGTTCCTTCACAAGGTACAATTAGCACATTTTAGGATAACGGGACAAGTCACTCCTGATACCAGTCAACAAGGCACCTTGGGGTTCAGTGCTCAAGCAAAAATAATTGAGTGAGGGTAGACATCGGTCACCATCTGATGGTGGGAGCCTTGACATCCTGGCTTACCTCACAAGATTTCTCGACTTCAGTGGGTTTAGAAATAAACAGCTCCCAGCAATGGAGAGTAATCTTTCTCCCCCCAAAATTTGGTGGAGCTACATAGATACTGGCTGATGACAAAAAAGTCTTCCAACATGATACTTGAGCTCCCATTGGAAAATGATCCTCCACATTCCAGAAAACTAAATGTCCCACACTCCTTGGCTCAGTTGATATTGCTCTGCAAGCAGAGAGGATAGTCAGAAAGGATTTCGTCTGAAGTTGGAAACTCTCAAGTCACATTGTCCAGAAAGGGAGCATTGGAAATGAGGGTGGTGGAGAAAATGCCGAGATCTGTGTCTGTCCCTTGAGGGAGGGAGCGGGAAGACAAAGGCTGGGCTGAGTGGTCTCTCTGCAGAAGAGTGACCTCACCTTAAAGCCTTTAATCCAATCTCCAGCTCACAGCTGATTGGATTTCAAGGTGCTGGCCAGGTGGGTGGGGCGAGCTTCAAAGGTTGAGGAGAAGGGATACAGCTCTCATTCTGAGACCAGCCTCCTGAGAGAAGCATCGATCTGCACGCTGAGGCTCCACATAAAGGATCCTGAAAAAGCTGTTTCCAGAGACATGGAGGCTACTTCTCCCCACGTCCAACAGGAATTTCAGATTGATGTCTTTCCAAGACTCAAATCTTCGTGGTCAAATAGAGGAGGTGCTGAAGGTCCAGGACCCACTCTACCTGAGAAGCCATCACCATCATCGCAGATACTCCACAACATGCCGAATGGTTTGGCTCCTGTGTCAACACAGCTGGCTCCCACAAAGAAACCTGTGAGTTGGAGAGGACTGTCTGTGGTTGGAGCTGGGCTGCAGAACATGGGAAACACATGCTATGTGAATGCGGCCCTGCAGTGTCTGACATACACGCCGCCACTCTCCAGCTATATGTTGTCCCAGGCGCACTCCCGATTCTGTAGGAAGCAGACATTCTGCATGCTGTGTGCTCTGCAGGCTCACATGACCAGGGCCCTCTGCTGTCCCGGAGAAGTGATCCGGCCTCCACTCAAACTGCTCACTGCCTTCCACATGCACAGGCAGGAAGATGCCCATGAGTTTCTGATGTTCATTCTGGATGCAATGCACCAAGCGTGTTGGTGTGAGGACAGACCTTTAGAGCCTCAGGATGAGGACACCACCCTCATCCAGCAAATCTTTGGAGGATACTGGAGGTCTCAAGTCCAGTGTCTCCAATGTCAGGGCATTTCCAGCACGTTCGACCCATACCTGGACATTAGCCTGGACATCAGGGCAGCTCAGAGTGTGAGCCAGGCTTTACAACAGTTGGTGAAGCCTGAGCAGCTGGATGGCCAAAATG